>JANRGW010023418.1:0-57397 GCA_024733675.1 Psilopsiagon aymara
GGCTCGCTACCCATTCGCTCAGCTCTCTGTCCGTCAGAACAGCGGAGCGATCAGATTGGCTGGAGGCGCTGCCCGTCAAAAAGCTCCCAGCAGGCTCCGCCCCTCGCCCCGCCCCTCCCCTCGCCGGACACCTCGGGGGTGTTAAAACGGCCGTCACCGTCACAGTTTACTTTTAGGTCCCGCCCACTGAGCGAGAGAGGTTTTGATTGGGCGATGAGAAAGCCCTCTCTGTCGCGATTGGTTGGCTGGGTGTCCATAACCCCCCGAAATCCCGCCTATCTTCATGCCGTACCGACACTTGATTCGTCCTCGCAGTCACGAGGCCCCGCCCATTCCCGTAGCGCTACCCAATCAGGCGCGGCTTCTCAAACTCAACCCGCAGGAGCGGTCCGTGCGAAAGGGTGGCTCTCATTGGTTGGCGCGTCTCGCCGCGCTGTTGCTCTTCCGCCACCACTGTCCCGTGGAGCGTACCACAGCGCCGGCGGGGGGGGAGAGAAAGGGGGCGGGCGGCGACGGTTGGTTCGCCCCGTCTCCATTAGGGATGGGGCGGAGGAAGCCGGGTCTTGCCCGTCATGCCGCGCGCGCTGTAGGTAGCTCCCTCGGTCCGGGCTGGGGAGGGTGGCGGGGGAGGAAGAGGAGGAGGAGGAGGGAGGAGGTCGGTGCCCAATCCAAGATGGCGGTGCAGGAATCAGCTGCTCAGCTCTCAATGACTTTGAAGGTGCAGGAGTATCCCACTCTCAAGGTGGGTGCCGAGCCTCCTCCTCCTCCCCCCGGTACGGAGGAAGGAAGGGAGGGTAAAGCTGTTAGTGTCCCGTCGGAGATGAGGGTTTGGCAAGCCGGTCTTACTTTGCCTCCCCCCATCCCGTCCCGCTCCCCGCCTCGGGAGCCTCCGCGGTTGGGGTGGGGGGGGATTCCCACACGTAGTTGCCCGCCCTTCCCTGTTTTCCTCCGCTTGGTGTCTCGGCTTGTGTCGCTACGGTTGCTCCCTTCCCCTCCCCCTCCGCTGAGGGACAGGGACGTGCCTGGAATATGCTGTTCTCCACGGGTGTCTCCGTGCCCTGAGGTGAAAGGGGAGGCCCCCGGCCGCGCTGGGGACACAAAAAGGGTCGTTGAGAGCTTGTAGGAGCTAGTCACAGCGGGGAGAGAAGTGAGGCTCTTGTGGCGAGGGGGGAGTGGGATGGGGAAGAGAGGGTGTAGGGGCGTGTGAGTGATGATGATGGCTCGGGAAGACCGAGCGTTGCTTTAAATGCTCGTCCCAGATGATCAGCTGAATCTACGTGGCGTTGTTAGGAGACGTGTGAAAGGGGAGGGAGTGGAGGTGGAAGTAGAATATGGTTCCCTGGCGTCTTGGTCCCCCCAAAGATGGAGATGAGCTTAAAGCATGAAGAGGGACAAACGTTCTGGGAAAGACTCGAGGCCTGTGGAGGCAGATAAGCGGAATACTTACAGTTTGGTACAAGCATGGGGTGTGCATTCAGGTCCTGGGTCTAACTGGAGGGTGGTAGTTTCCCAGGACTGAATAGGTAGCCTTTGGCTTTAACTAGGTATTGTAAAGCAAATGAAGGACTCGATGCTGAGCGTTAAGGTCATCGCCTCTAAGAACTGTTCAGCTGGAAGGAGGATGCTCCTGGGAACCAGTGGAAACCTTTGTTTGAAGTCTTGTGTAGACAGTAGGTCTACCACGTAAATAGTGATAACTGTGGAAGGCAGCTAGGAGAAGGATCTCTATTGCAAAATGCTTATTTAAACATCTCTCGTGTTGGTGTATCGACCTTTATCTATAGAAGATGTTTATGCAAAGTAAACTTTGGTGTGCCAAGATCATGCTGTACTTTCACACATTGAGTCTTGTGTGCTCTTTTCGGTGTTTGTTTTGCAGGCTTTTTAGCAATGTTGTTCTTCTGCACATCTTCCTTCTCCACTCTCCTAGTTTCATTCTACTAAGGTCCAAGAAGCAGAACGACAAAGTGTCCCATTTTACTTATGAAGGCTTCTTTCTGTCGTCTTGGAGTACTTTACAGCTGACAGTATCAAGCTTAAAATTTAAAATAGCTGTGAAGAGCACTCTAGCACTTTCCACAGCCAGAACACTGTGAAGGCATTCAAAGTTAAGATCGTTTTAAGACTGCGTTTTAGATGTGTTCCAGTTGTTATCACAGCTTTGCTTGTTGCATTCCTGAAAAATTACTGGCAGTGAGGATCAGTGAGGTTTTGTTTTGCTGTGTGTGTCTTAAGATGAGTTGTCGAAGTGCCAGCCATTTAAAAGGTAGAGAATATTTTGGACTACTTCTTTTATTTCCACAAGCATTCTTTGTCCCTGAAAAATCTCAACAAAAATATACATGAGAAAATGGAATGTTGTTTGTAAAGTTGGGAAGCTAAATAGTAAGAGGGTGAGACATCCTTGCACAGAGACTCTTAATTTCCTAGCAAAGGTGATGTTTATTGATTCTTCCCAGCACCCATTTGACTTCTGGGTTGTTCCTGTAACCTTTAATAGCATTTTTCATTGTTTAAAAAACTTGTCAGAACAGTGTCTGCTCAAATCTTTTGAATATATCCTCTTAAATGTTCTTAACCGTGAGTCATATATCAAAACATTTTTGGTGGTGGAGGTGAAAAAGCAGCAGGGAGAAATGAACACTAAAGCTAAAGTCTACCAAAGTAAGTTGAGATCAAATCCCATTTTGTTCATTAGGAGGCAGGTGCCTGCAAGTTTCTGTGGAACTGAGCCTCTCTGAGTTTTCATTTCCAGTTTATTCAAGCACTGTGAGAAATGAATCCATGTAAGTTCTACTTTTTTCTTCATTTTGTCCAGCAGCACAGTAGCTCAGATAGCTCTCTGGGCACTCTGGATGCGGGTGCTTTTCCCTGATGTGAGTAAAATGTGAAAGATTGTAGACTTGTATTTATATCCTTCCTGTTTCCTCCCTCGAGCTTCCTCATGCCAGCATCACTAGATAATAGTTGTGCAATAGCTCTACATTTACAGTATGTTCCACAGAGTTCCTTTCATGTGAAAGACTGCTTTAAACTGCAAAGGGGAATCCCTTTTCCATTGCTAAACTGTAGTTGCTGCAGGAGTGGGAATGCTTCCTCCATTCTTCAATAGTTCAGCTCAGGGGAAGTAAATAGACTTGTTCAGCTGCATTTAGGGAACCTATTTAAGTGTACAAAGTAGTACTTATATTTCCCTCAATCCAGTCCCTTCTCAAGGACAAGTGGTTGCCAGCTATTCTTCCTTTAAAGTGCTCTTTTCCCTTTTTTTAATTAAAAAGCCTTCTAATAAAGAACTGTACTGGTCTCATCTGAGAATATGTAATGTGAAAGCTGAGAACTTAAAAACGACTGAATGCAAACACTGTTACTGTAGTTCTTTGCTGGAACACTAATAAAAAAGTGATGACAGGAAGCCAGATAATTCATTCATATTGTTAGAAGCATGAATAATCATTAAACTGAACTAGCAAACTGTATGGAGTAAGACCCTGAGAGTGCAAGACCTGAAAGTAGGGATGGCCACTTGTGAAAATATTCTTATCTGGGCTCTTCATTGGCAAACAGTTCAGGGACTGCAACTGCTTTCAAAAACAGCTGATCAAAAGGAGAGCTGTAGAAGCACAGAATGCTTGAGCACCTTCTCAAAGCTGCTGTTTGGCTTCTCTTGCTGGCAGCTGTGGCAGGGGAAATGGTGGCAGCAGATTTTAAGACTACTGATTTCTCATGGAAATGCCATGTTTACCTGGCTGTTCAAGAGGGGAAACTGAGAGGAAAATAGGATCTTATGTGGTGTTTCTATCCTGAGTCCGTGGAATCACAGAAGAACTGAGGTTAGAAAGGATATCTGGAGACAGGCTTGTCTGATAACATCCCCTCAGGATCAGCTAGAGCAGTTTGCTCAGGGCCACGTCCAGACTGTTCTTGATTATCTCCAGAGTGGAGACTCCATCCTCTCTAGTGCTATGGTATTTAAAACAGATCTTTTGCTTACATGGAATGTTCTGTATTTCAATTTATGCCCATTGCCTATTGTCCTTCTGCTGGTTACTGCTGAGAGCAGTCTGGCTCTATCTTGTTTACTCCTCCCATCAGGTATTTGTACAGATTGGTGTGGCTTCTTCTGAGCCTTTTCTTCTCCAAGTTAAACAACCTCAGTGCTCTTAGTGTCTTATATGTCAGATGCTCCAATCTGTTACTTATCTCAGTGGCCTTCTGCTGCACTAACTCCTGTATGTCCATGTTTCTTTTGTACTGGAGACCCAGAACTGGACCCAGCACTTTCGATAGGTCTAACTTGTACAGAGTAGAGGGGAGCGATCACCTTGCTTCACCTGCTGGCTGTGTTTTTCCCAGATATGCTGTTGTCCATCTTTGGTAGAAAGGCACGTCATTGTCTCATGGGCAACCTGTCCACCAGGACCCCCAGGTCCTATTCTGCAAAGATGCTTTCTAGGTTGTTAGTCTCCAGCACATACTGGTGGATGTGATTGTTCCTTCCCCACTGTAGGACTTGGCATTTCCCATTGTTGAATTTCACAAGGTTCTCATTTGTCTACTTCTCCATCCTGTTGAGGCCCCTGCAAATGGCAGTGCAACCATCTGGCATGAACAACTCCTCCCAGTTTTGTATCATATGCAAACTTTGGAGGTGCACTCTGACCCGTTGTCTAGGTCACTGATGAAGATGTCAAACAGCTGAGGTCAACTTTTCGCAGAAGAAGAAAAGGTGCAGGATTAATTTTTTGTATAATTGGTTGCACTGCTTAATTTTTTTTCTCCCTGTTTATACGCTTCACTGTAAGTTGGTTTTGAGCATAGCTTTGGACTTTGATATCATGAGCCGTAGAGTACTTTTGTCAAAACTTTGAATATACAGCAGCAAAAGTTGTTCAGTGAAAGTGGTTCAGGCAGAACTTGAGGACAGAAGTAACAACTTCTAACGCCTAATGCGTTGTCAGTACATCAGTGCACAAAAGCATAGATATGGCACTTCTAGATTGTTACTTGACATGTAAAACACTCTTCAAGTAGAAGGTTGACATGGTAAGCTAAACATGGATAATGGTAATAGTCAGCTCTGTACTAACTCAGTGTGAGCACTTGCATCTCGCACTAAATCAGTCTTCCAGCTGAGTGCTCTGACTCACTGAGTGTGCACTGAATGTCCATAGCGAGCATTCATGTGCTGCTGAATAATGCACTTCCTGTTTTGACACGTTGTGCATGTCAGCAAACAAGTGTAACATCTTTTGTGCTGCTGCTGTTTTGCCCGGAGCTCTGTGGACCACTGTGGTGTAAGAAAAATACGATACAGTGGAACTTCAGAAGAAGTTTGACATTGGAAAGCAGCTAACGTAGGAGCAGGCTCATGTGGGAATAGGTCTCTGCTCCACTCCCTATAAGACACATTTTGAAGTGATTGATGAAGAAAAAGCAGGAAAAGGGAATGAGTAACAGTGCGGCCGTGAGCTGGAGATGTTGCTTGATTATCAGTATTCCATTGTGCCTGTAGGAAAATACTTAAAGAGAAATGCTCTCAAACATTTTACAGAAGACTTTCTGTTAGTATCCTCAAAGCAAATACTTATCTGATGTTGCAATTCACAGCTGCAGTTGCAAACTTGATTTGTAGTGTTTTCACAGAACAGTGCCCTTGTGAATTTGGTTTGTGTATGTTTTCTGGTATAGAAATGATATGCTTGGATGATAGCTAACATGGGGTCTTTAAATGTTGACAGAAAGTAAGAATATCTGTGAAATGTTTGGTTCTTTGCGTAGTGAGTGTTTTTCAAGCGCTGCGAAATGTGAGGAAAGATGAGCTTCAAACATTTGCTAGTTACGGTAGTAGGAGGAAAATGCGTCATAGCTCTGTGTGATAAGATTGGAACTCTTACTAGGTGACATGGACCACCAAGTGTCAATTTTTTTCTCTCTAAACCTCCTCCCATGTTTTTCAGTGCTGTAGTTTCTATATGAATCAGCATAATAGTATGCCTTTGGGGTCCACTGATTTAGGAAAGTACTGTTTGGGCAGACAGATATTTGCTAGAAGGGCATGCTGGCAAAATTTGTCAGTCCTTGTAAACTTAAACTGCCTTCATTCTACACTTGGCCTCCCATAGCTTGCAGCCTACAGATGCACTATATAGGAAGTATTTTCTAACTCAGAATGTGAAATATGCCATATTACTTGGTAGCTTACAGTCTATTACTGCTTATTTAAATAAGCCAAGTTTTTGTAAAGATATCTTTATTTTGATAGCCAGTACTTTAACTGCTTTACAGCCGCCTTCTGATTCACCTGAGCTTTTTTCAGTGCTTTGCTGATTACAGTAAAACAGATACCTTGAGTAGAACTTTGGTCATCCATATATTTTGATACAGATCTGCTGAATCAATAATCCTTAATTATTTGTCTTCGGAGAAGTGCTGTTATTGTCACTGGAATAAATTACTTTGGGAGTGATCTGATTGGTAATGGGATCTCAAGCCTAATGGCTCCAGCCAGTGTCATAGTGTCTGAATTGTGCAAACACACAGGAGGACAGTAACCTCTTTAAATGAAAGAGGTGATACCGTGATTAAAATGAACAAATATTTGAAGAAGAAGGAAGGATCAAAACAAATGGACTTGCTCAAGACACAAACCTGCTGTGTGACCTTGGCTTAGCAACTTGACCGCTGCTCTAGATAGGGAGGAATGTTAAGGTTCTTATTAGTGCTCTCATATTTCTACTAAAAGGAGAAGAGTGAAGAAATTTATCCTGAGGCATGAGTCCAAGATGGCAGCTGTAAGCAAGTGTATACAAAATGCTTAGTCTCTGATGTCCCCAGTTTGGCTCTAGCCAGGACTCTACAATGGCTTTCAATTTGCTTATATAGGGATGCAAGAGAGCTTCATATAACTGTGAAACGGCTTTGTAAAGCACTTGATTCTGTAGTTGGAAGCCTTGTTCAGGAGTTCATAGTGTATTCAGTAAGAAGTTACTAGCACTTTGTGTAAAAGGATAATATTTGGAAGGATTATAGTTACTTCTGTTGGGTAAGTATGTGTGTTGCAGATGGATAGTCCAAGAGGTTTCGTTGCTAATTCTCTTCTGTATTGAAGTAGCAGCTTTGAATATTATACTGCTATTTTCTTCCTAGACACAGCTGCTCTAGAATGTGCAGTATTGTTTTCCTAAGTTGTAAAACTGACTTGATTTTAACTAAGGGAAGCTACGTTGAAACTGTTTTTAAAATGAACTGCTATGAAATGATCTTGCAATTGTACTTAGGCTTAGAAAATTTTCTGGTATGATCTGTTTCTCTTCAAGAGTTTATATTAATACTTGCACTTAATTAAACCTTAATCTACCCTCTTATCCCTGAAATATACTACTATTCCTTTCTTTTAACTTTCTTCTCCTTTTCTAGTTTTTGTCTAGAGCATGGAAAAATAATACTATTTCAAGGGCTTGATAAGAGCCACCCATCAGAAGAATTCATTCTGTGAATAAGTGGTGACATAACTTACATTTTTGGATGAGTTCATTGAGAAATAATGATGCTGACTCAGTTCTGAAATAATGCAAGAATTACAGAGGAAGAAATAGTGCATAAAAATACATAATTTCAGTATGGAAATACTTAATTGGTTTGAGGGGCAAATTTGCAATGGTTTATTATACCCTGCCTTTCTTTTCAAATGGCATCATGTGTAACATGCCCTCTTCTGGTTTTTTGAAGGTGAGCATGGTGATCCAATTTAGTCTTGAGGAAAAATCTTAATGCTTGAAGGTGTTTCTCGTTGGGTTTACCTTTTCTCTTGTCACTGTTTACTAAAACTATTTAGGAGGTGCTCAATTTTTCTTCCCATGTTCTCATACTTCCTCTTTCCTTTTGCATGAAGTATAGCTAAGTTGTCTTTGCTTCTGTTTTTGTCAAAGGCAAAAACATCACTGTACTTCTCGTTTCTTTTCCTTACCTGTATGTGGCTAGGCTTGATTTTGTATAAGGGTACAGTATGTGACATTTGAAAAGGCTTTTTTATCCTCAAAGTCTTCAGCTGAATTATCTTGGAGACCTGTAGATTCATGCAAGTCTCTGGTGCTTTTCAGGTATTAGAAATTAATGCAATTGAGGAGAGGAAGCACATCTTCTTTTTCACCCTTGAAAGGAGGGTGTAGTTCTGTAATGGTTCCCCCCCCCCCTTAATCTGGTAGGACTCTCTTTAATTTGCTTGAGCTTTCTCTTTTTTAATTCTTCTCAGTAGTTAGAGTCACCTGACTTCACGTACCTGAAAAGATTTTTCAAGATCCATTTCAAATTCCTTCCTGCCCATGATTCAGTTCAATTGAAGAGATACATGATGTAGGTATTTGTTAAAATAAATGCAAATGCACACTTTATGTGGGAAGGAGTTGCTTTCAGCTGGGAGACTTTAACATTAAAGGATGATTCACACAGACATCAGTAAAGTCAGGATATGTAGCTAAAACTTCACTGCATATGTGTTGGTACTGCTGTCAAGTTCACGGCCTCACAAAATCACAGACTGCTTTGGGTTGGAAGAGACCTTAAGCTCATCCAGTTCCTACCCCCTGTAGTGGGCAGGGGCACCCTCCGCTAGACCAGGTTGCTCCAGCCTGGCCTTGAACACTGCCAGGGATGGGGCAGCCAGGACTTCACAGGAATAGAGGTTAACAGCTTTACCGTGCCTTTCATAAGGAAGTCTTGGATGGGATTTTGAAGAAACAGTGATGTTGAGTAAAGCCACAGGGAGACTTGGTCAAAATAGAAGCCGTAGCATGTGGACTATGAGGCTCAGGTGTCTTTCTGTGAGAAGTTAGACATGATGAACTTCTTTCTTCCAAATACGGGAAGAAATTTGATGTTGTTTTCCAGAACTGCAAGCCTATGTAAGAGATGATTGTTTCTATTGTCTGTACAGTTCTCAGTGAAAATCAATTTCCAGAAAATAACCCTTTGAAAATTCCTGTTAACAGGAGGCTGGGGAATGATTCATGGTCTTACTTTCACCACTAAATAATTCTTGCTTCAATTGGGATGACTTTTTTGAAGTATCACTCTTGATCTATCATTTCCAGCAACAAAATGATACCCGTACAAACTGGTTTTTACTCTGTTTCTTTCTGCTGCATCTGAATGCTTTTTATATGTAGTCACTGTGGAGGAGAAACTTTTTGATTAGTGTTGTGGTTTGAAAGAGATTGTTTAGGTTTTAGTTTCTGGTTTTATTTGGGATGCTTTAGGCTTGAATCTGCCGAAGGGAAGAAGGAATATAGTCTGTGTTGTAGGATGTGACTAAATCAGTTTGAGAACTGGTGTGCTAAAGGTCTAGTGTAAGGCAGACCTTGGGGGAGGTTAAAGGCTTACTTTTTTCACAAACATTGTAATTGTGAAATAAATGTGCAATTCAGTCTTTCAGTATAACTGTGTACCTGTTACGAAAACTGACGGGAAGCATCAGGCTGGTATTTGAAGTTTCATGTAGTAGCCATCACACTTTGGCCCAACATACTGCTCCTCTAAAGGATGTAACACTTAGTATAAAATAAGCTTATTTGGTTTAGGGAAAAAAAAAAAAATCTATTTTTCCTTAGTCTGGTCTTCTCTCTGACAAGTGCTGAAGTAGTCTGAAAAGTTGTTTTGATAGTTGTAGGAGAAAGACAAAGTAAAAGGCTGTTTCGGTGCTTCTACCTAAGTAGAATTTTTGAGAGATTCTTAATACATGCAGTTGATTTTTTTTCCCTTCCAGCCAATGGCTTATTGTCAATCAGATAGTACATTAGTACTGTCCTGACTAGTAAATACAGTATAATGTGCATCAGTTAGCATGACTTCTAAAAAGTCAAGCCATACAAAGAGATTGTTGAGAAAGAAAGTGGTGGTGGATTTAGTTGATAGCTTACTGGTGTTACTGAATGGATTTTTGAAATATCCCTTACCAGAAGACAGAAGCCCTTGTGTGAAAGATGTTTAAGAAACAAACATCAAGATTTGGTAGCTGACCTCAGTAATGGAAGAAGGTTAGCATTAGAGTTGTGCTGGTGTCTGCCAGTACTGTTGATATTCAACTGTTTATTCAGCCTGGAGGAGATAGTGAGTGCTGAGATGATCCACTTTTCTTGATGCTATTCAGATAATGAAGGTATTGCAGATATAACTCAAGTGTGACGCATCAGAGAAAAATACCAGTCTCTGGGTATTAAAATACATGAAATTTGATATCGACAAGTAAAGTGTGATACAGTTCTTGAGTATGGTGAAAAAAAGCAATTCTAATCTTATATAGATAACAGAGTTGGAAATTATCATCATTGCTCAGTGGGATCTTTGGAGTTATAGTGAATATTTTCTGGGAATGACTGGGTTAATTTGACAAACTTAGGACATGCGGGAAGAATGGAGAGCTTCATTACCTACCAATTAAAATCCACGGTGGTTTCTTCTCCAAAGTAATATGAGTTACCCTGATTTTCTCCCTTCCCTCATTCTGCTGAAGGATGTAGCAGAACTGGGAAATGTCTACAGAAGGGTAAGTATCATAAGAGATATAGAATGGCTGTCTTTAAAGAATGGTTTAGAAAGAGCTTCTTCAGTCTCAAGAGGCATGAGAGATACAGGAGAAAATGAATATCCCCTCTTCTGTTTCCAAAACAAGAACATAAAGGGTTTCAAATTAGGCCAGCAGTTGACAAGTCAAAACCAAGGAGAGTTTTCTCACCCAACGTGTGATGCTGTGAAATGTCTCACCACAGGATACTGCAGTGCTGAAACTCTACAGGCCAGCAGCAACCAGTAGAGTTCATGGATGAGAAACACCTGTGATGTATAGAACTCCTATCTCCCAAAGAGACTATTTGGGATTAGTAATGTTGGTTTTTGGCCTTTCTTCAAGTGTTGCCATCTTTCTGGGTGTTTTCAGATAAAGGATAGTGACAGAAGAGGGACTTCTTGTCTTGCTGTGGCGGCTCGTGTCTTCGTATGGAGGAGAATTTGGTGTCAAAATTAGCAGTGAGGATCTCTGATCCAGTCTTTTCTAGATGAATCCTTAAAATTAAGGTAAGGAGGGATTTCTGCAGACACTGTAGTCCAGCTGTCTTCTTGAAGATGGGCTAACTTCAAAGCTAATTTGAATTGCTCAGAGTTCTGCCTAGTTATGAAAGTTTCCAAGGGTGAAGATTCCACTACCTTTGTGGGATGCTGTTCTAGTATTTACCAACCTTCCCAGTTAAAATACTTTTTCCTTATGTCCGTCTGGAATTTTTTTTGCTGTCAATTGCAACTCTGTCTCCTTACTCTTTTGCTCTGTAACTCTGAGAAACAGTTGGCTGGCTCTTACCTGTGACCTTCACCTTTAAATAGTGGAAGACTTCTATCAGGTTATGCCACTCCCAACTCTATGTGGCCTTCCCTTCTGTAAGTAAAATAAGCCTACCCCCCTCAGCCTCACCTTTGGATTTGGTATCCTCAACCATTGTAGTGACAGCCTTCTGGACTCTTTCTAGTTTGTCAACATCTCTTCTTTGGTGGGCAGGGGAAGTGACCTGAAAATCAGGTTCAGTATTCCAGATGAGTCTTGAGTGCTGAGCATAGAGAACAGTCACTCCTCTCAACCCACTGCCTCTAAGCTCACTAATGCAGCCTGGCATGTGATTAACTTTCATTGCCATAACAGTCTGTTGCTGATTTGTGTCTAACTTATTGTCCATCAGAACCTCTACATCTTTTTCTGCAGTAGTCCTAGCCAGTTACTCTACAGCCTCTGCTAATGGATGGGTACTTCTGTGTCAAGTGCAAGGATCTGGTTTTTGCCCTGACTGCGTTTCATAAAGTCCTTGGGGTGTTTCTGAATGGCAGCTCTGCACCCAGCATTATCAAGCACTCCACCAGTGCATTGTCCTCTGTGAGCTTGCTGATTGCGTATTCTGTTCCATAGTGCAGATGGTTGGAGAAGATGTGTATGTAAAAGCTGATAACATTCCTCAGGAATCAGGCAGTGCTTGTAATTGGCCACTGGGTAGCTTTTAAACCACCAGTCATTATTCTTTGAGCATGGCTGTCCCATCAGTCCCTAACCCATGTTGTATCCCAGCCGCTAAGTCCATATATTCCCAGTTTGACTACAGTGGTGCTGTGGTAAACAATGTGAGTCACTCCTTGCTTTCTGGTCCCATGTACCTGTATGTCTTCAGCTTGCTTTAGAGTTCTCGTGCAAATAGTGCCTCTCTTCCCAGACCATATTGTTCATGTGTAATCAGGAAGGCTTAGGAGAAGACTTTGCCATGAAAGACTAAGGTGGCATTCAGGCATGAGACTTTCTGTTGTTCTTTGTTGCTAGGTCACAAAGTCAATTCTATAGATGCTTTTCATCTTCCTTATGCTGCTCATCTGTCTTATGAAGCCCTTGTAATTATAATTGAGTCTAAACTCCAGTTGAATGAAGTAGATGTGTATGCTGGCCATGATGGTAACAAGTGTTGGATTTCTAGCTGTGACTCGGAGTGGTTTTCCTCCATTATGGCTGAAGGACTATAGCACCTTTGTGAAGAATATCTTGCCACTATTAATATTTCTCCTGTTATATCATAAGCAGAGCACCCTTGAGCAGTGTATGTCTTAACTTAGTTTAAAAACCCCAGGTGCTGAGTGAGTGACCGTGTGTGTCATTGAAGCTGCAAGTATGTGTTGGGGCTGAAACTTTGCCACATTCTTGAGATGCCATTAAACTGCTTAGTGGAATTCAAGGCACTAAAACCAGTGTAAGAAGTCCAGTCTGGCTGCCTGGCTCCCTCCAACATGAATACCATTGAAGCAGCAGGTTTTTTTCAAGTTTTGATCACTATAATTAATGAGCCTCTGTTGCGTTCTGCTCTCCCTTTCTGTGTTGTTAAAAGTGTGTTCTTGGACATGCTTTTCTACAGCAGATTTTCTCTGTTTCTGTATATTTGATTTATGGGTATGTTTAAAGTGTACCTATGTGTACACACTTAAATTCCTTAAGGAGAAGAGACAACTTAAGAATCTCATTAAAATGTTGATATTGAAGATAAAAACCAAGGTAGATATGCATTGTAGGATGCTGTGTAGAAGACTGACTGGCTTAACTTCATTTCTGTAATTTTTTTTACATTTCTATAAGAAATACTTGAGAAGCATATGCAGTTTGCAGACTGTCAGGATAGAATATATGCAAGCATTGAGTACTTGCTGTTTCTTTCTAGTTTTAACATGTATTCAGAAAGATGAAGAAATTGACATCAGTAAATTAGTGGCTTACTGAAAAATTTATGTTGAAGGAAATATATTTAGTATCATTATTAAATTCACTATATATAAGGGTTTTTCAAGTTGATTTTGATATGACTTATTGAAAAATATATTACCTGCAGTTGCACAACTGTTTGAGCTGTTTTAGTCATTTCATGGGTTTAGAACTAGTCAGTGTTGCCTTCATAGCTTATTCCTGTTCATGAGCTGGAAGAGCAATGTGTTTGGGCTGAAGGCCAGATAGCATCATGGTTGAAGTCTTGAGTGTGAGCTAAAAAACTGTCTTCTGTCTTTCTTAGCTCTGCTCATCTCTTATGTGCTGTTCTAACTTAAGTCAAATTCCTTTTCCTTCGGTTTAAGGTTGACATGTTTTAGTGTATGGTTAAGTTGAATTGTGTTTCTGCAGCTGTGGCAGCTGATGAACAAAAGCAGCAGAATCTATTTAGTGACACTGGATTTAAACATGCTGCCCACATATTTTGCATCCCTCCTTTATATTTTCTTGTGTGCTCATGGTATGAGCCAACTGTGAGGTGTGGTTTTCAAGCTCCAGTGGATGGAATAAGTTGGTATGGTGCTTCTGGTTGATCCTTGCTGCTTTATTTCAATTTTTGTCACTATTTAGTAACTTAAGGTAATGCTTCCCTAGGCTGAATCTGCAGGTCACTCTTGCCCCTAAAGAGTAAGCATGTAATCCAGGCTTGGTTACAGAGGTGTCACTAGCAGTAACAAAAAGTGGAAAGTGTCTAACAGGCTTGTGGCAGCTGTCTCAGTCCAAAATGTTTGGTGTTCCCTATTTTATAACTGTGGTACCTGAAAATTAAAGTGGATGATAATAAAGAATTTTTAGGGTTACATCTTCTGGAGCATTGTTTTGTTCTGTCCATTGTTAGAGGAAAAAAAATTCAACACTAATGGTACAGTGCCTGAAGAGTTCTGCAGTAAATCAAAGTAGTGCTGGGAAACAGGGTCTCTTGGAGCATAGGAGCTGTATTAGTAACAAAAGGGCCAGCTGCTCAAGATGCAGAGTTGAGATAAGCTGCTTTCTCAGTAAGGAATGTTCTAAATTTTGGCACTCGTAGGATCTCGTCCTGTAAAGTAACTGTGAAAGCTGTACCTGGATATAATTTATTGTATAGCTCTCTAGTAAGAAACAAGTTCCCATGCAGATCATGAAAAACTTACTGTCAGTTTCAGTTGTAATATATTTATTTGTACTTGCTTTCAAAGTCCCTTCCACACAGGATATTCAGATGGTTTTGGGGAGTAGGGAAAAAATCAAGATAAAACAAGATTCCAAACTATTGCTACCTAAACACATTAGAAATGGTATATAATGATGCCAGTTGAAATTGAAAGTCCAATTGTTCTAAATGTCACATGAACACAACCTGTGCCAGAAACTTCCTCGCTAAAGAGACAGAGCATGGGAAACGGGAACTGTTATTACTCTTGTGTGTAGATAAGAAACTACAAGGAAAAGGAGATTAAACTTAGATGATTTTTTTTCAAACTGACTAGATCTGTGCTCAGAATTTAGCAAAACTGTCTTTTGCAGCCAAGCAGATAAATCAGTAGTAGCTGTGAAGGTCCTGACTGATGCAGCTTTTCAGCATGGCATGGAAAGCTGATCTGCAAAGTACCAGTAGGAGTTAAATTCAGTAGATGCAAGTGACTGAAGGAAACTTACATTTTAATGAATAGTAAGAAAAATGCAGTGGATAAAACGGGTAGAAGTTGTCTTGATGCTGTTTGGCATCGTCTTGGAGCTGGAAATAGGCTTCTGTGTTCAAAAGCGTGTTCAAAATAATGCCCCCTGTTTCCCTCAACGCTTGTTCTGTCTATGGGGGTTTAAAACCTTTCTTTATTATAAGGAAGTGAAGACAAATAAGAGCTAAAGATGGAATAAAAGACGATTATATAGACAATTAAGTAGGTATTGAAGACTCACATACTGTGATGGTTTATGTGGTTTGAGTTGTAGGACTTGTGCTGGGATTTTAGGGAAGGATATATGAGGAAAATAATAATTGGTCTAGGGTGATACTTCCTGTGGTAGAGGCTTGTTCTGTCTTTTGTTTAGGTCTTAGTTTGTGATGCCAAAAAACATTAGTAAGATCACTTCAGTGTTTCTGAGAGGGAGAGGAGCCCTTTTATATCTTAACCAGAGAATGTTTGTGTTGTACTTCTACAAATAAGGACAATCTACCGTGGGTTATACACAGTCTTGGAAAGCAAGCACTTGATCCTATGAATTGTTGGCTCATCTTTCTTACTCTGTGCATAACTGTTTCAAAATGCATCTCTAGTAGTAACCTCTCTTCTAATAGAGTCTAAAAGGAGAGTGGACCCTGGGGGTACTTTCTTGTATGCCAGTGATTAGAAGGAATAAAATGGAGGCAATCTTTGTATAATTGATTAGAAGTGCTATACTTGAAAGATCTGTAATCAAACATATATGTGGTACTAAACAGAGCACTGATTTGCATTTCCTCTTTTACCTTTAATGTGTGTAATGTGATTGCTAGCTAAATGATACCTCTGATTAATGGAAAAGCAATCAAGATTATAACTGTCTGAAAGAGACTCTGGTGGACTTTTTCAAGATAAAAGATATAGGTGAATTGATTGTATAACACTGGAATGGTTTTAGTTCTAACATTCCTGTTTCTGTAAAGTAATAGAACTTCCTGTCTGGATTGCTCATGCTGTTGCTGCAGTGGAGGTAAAATGATGAGAGCAGCTCAGTATTTACTGTCAGCTTTCCCCAAATCAGTCAGTTACCTTAAAGTTCAACGAGGCTGTAGACTGCTCCCATACATGTGTCCCTAACAGCCATCAGTAGCGGTTTTGATATGGTTGTCCTATAAAGGCATGGGATGAGTGGGACAGGAGACCTTCAGGACTGGCTGGTCTTCAAGCTGAGGAATGGAGCCTTAGAGGAATTTAACTAACTTAATTACAGAGGTTTTTTTTTTTCCACTGAGAAAGCTTCTGTGGAGTTTATCTTGGCACTTGGTGTAGTCCTACTGGAATTAATACTAAAAAGTAGTAGTCCTTCATGGGCAGAAGTAGGTAGGAGACCTATTTGATTTCCTGAGTAACTATGGCGTACTATGTACAAATATTTCAGTAGCTGATGTGTATCATCTGTGCTTTCTCAGTTAACTTTCTCTTTTTATGAGCTCCCGAAGGAAATAAATGTAAACTTAAAAAGCCATGTTCTGAAGCGTGATCTGCAGTTGCAGTGAACTTGTTACTTTCCTCTATTAGATAGACATTTGTCTTGGCTTTCTGTTCTTCCTGTACCATTTCCATCAGTGCTTGCTTACAGTCAAAGCAGGATAGGTGAAATCTGTAACAGAAGAGAATCCACCACCTTTTATTTTCTGTCTTGTTTGGTTTTGTCATTATCTTTGAAGTGTTGTCTCCTTGCTCAGAGGGCTTAAATAAGGGCTTTGACATTCGAACTCAAGTTTGATTAATGACCACTGGTGTCTTGCAACCTCAGAGGTGTCCTGACTGCGTCAGATTAAATCATCAGTCTCTAAACTCCTAGAAGACAGGACATATTTTAATACAGAAATTATAATGACTTGATATTTCTTTAGGTGCCATATGAAACACTGAACAAGCGGTTTCGAGCTGCACAGAAAAACATTGACCGAGAGACCAGCCACGTTACAATGGTGGTGGCAGAGCTGGAGAAGACGCTGAGCAGTTGTCCTGCTGTGGATTCAGTCGTTAGTCTCCTGGATGGAGTAGTTGAAAAACTCAGTGTTCTGAAACGAAAGGTAAGCTGTGTTCTACATTGTGATTGCTGTGTCTTTATAAAGCTAACAGAAATAGTTTAATGCAGTGCTGTTTGCTTGGATTTTCTTTTCAAGACATAGGTATTACTGATGCTGTGAACAAGGGCCTTAGAATGCATAGCAGAACATCAGAACTTACTGTATCTTACTCCACTGCACTTATGAAACATGACTTGGTGTTCCATGACTAAGTAAAAGAAACCTCAGTCGAAAGAGAAAATTACTGTGTATTTATAGGCCTGAAAAGGAATTTCTCTACCCATAGAAAGAAGTAGTAGCAAGAGGAATTGATTTGTATCAATTCCTGCTTGTCTAATGGAAAGGTTTGTACTGTTGCATTAAGGGATCGCTTGAGCAAAACTGGTAGAAAATGAGTCTGAAAAATATTTAAACCCCCCTGGGGATCCAGGAGGGTGATAGAAGCTTCTTTGCAGAGGAAGATGAGAGTTGTGCTTGATTGTTACTTGAACACTAAACTTGCAGGTTGAAAGGTTCCTTGGGGATATTACTAAAAGCATTTTCATATTTAGCAGAGTAACTTGCTTCTAGCTGTTAAGCTTGAATATTTCTACGAAATACAACCAAAATTTCATGCCTTTGCCACATATAAGAAGACTGAGTTAAAAATATAAACTATGTATTATTAGGAATGCTTCTTTTGGATGGGAATGTTTCTCATCCTGAGACTTATCAGACACTTACTTGAAACGCATCTTGCAGAAAAATGAAAATAGACAAAATTGCCTGGCCTTAGAGCAGTGCTTCTCCAAAAATAAATAGTTGAAACAAATGGTAGCAGTCATTTCATTAAAACTTAAATGTAACAACCAGCAGAGATAAATCTTGAGACTACATTAAGTGAAGCGTCAAAATACCTTAGAGGTTTGTAACATGAAAATAATGCTGTCATGTACGTTGATTTGGGGGTTTCTGCTTGAACAGGTTAGTGAGGTGTTGAAAAGCTGTTCTGCAAAAGACTTCATAAATCTAATCGCTGTTTTCATCTTGGGTTTGTGAGACTTAAAGAGGTCTTGAAGGATATGTTTTCCTCACTTCTGTTACTTACAGAAAGAAATCACTGCTATTTCTGAAAGAGGTGTCAGATTTTGCTTGTAGGTGTGTAGTAATGATGTGGAGGAGTAAGTTATTTACTTGCTAAATCTTTGCTGACTGCGGGGGTGTGTCTGAAGGCATTGCTGAATGTTTTGGGTGCAAGGCTCCATTTTAGTGCAATTGCTCATTTGTTTCTGACTGCCTGAAAGACTGTGGGGAATCTTAGAGCTGCTCAGAAAAAACAAAAGGCAAGGAAAGAAAAATCTATTTAACAGCAAGTTTTCCAAAATAAAGGTTCTTGTTTCTGCTCCAGACCCTCAACTCCAACTATCTTCTCTGTAGTCTCTTCCTGGAGCAAAATGATTGTTTTCTTTAGGGCCATTGGACCCATGTGGGATCTCTCTTTCCTCCTGTGTTTAGACAAGGATCTGATGAACTGCTGAGATGGCCATAATAGAATTAGATGGTTCCTTTATTTAACACCTTACTTGCTGTTAAAAAAGAGCTTTTCAACTCAGCAGGTTTCTTGGCTTCTGAAAATGATCCTGGGGAAACCTAGGCCTTTGTGTTCTCCCTTTTGTATCTTGTTTAATATGCTTGTTCCCTCAAGTTCTTTTAATGGCCAGCCAGGCAAGTCCTGCTAGACTTGCTTCAGAGGGTTTTGAAAGGACTGTAGCCTTTCTGAATGCACTAGAAAGATTAAAAAAAAAGCCCAGCAAGAGCTGTGTAAGTCCAGATACAAAACCATCCAAGGAGAACCCTTTGGAACAGGCTCAACAGGAAAGGGCTCAACCTTTGTGCTCGGCTGCCTTGAATTCTCCTAGCTGTGCTCAGAGTAATTCTAGAGGTTGCCTTCATAGCTGGTGATACTACAGGCATATAACAAAGGAAAGTAAGGTTTGGCCTGAGTGTTTGCTTGCTGAATAGGAAAAGACTCAGTTGACAACTTAAAATACTGATCTCCAAACAATATGTTACAAAATAAAACTAAATTCAGCAATAGAAATAACTTGGACTTTGGTAATAAAAATGAATCAGGCTGTAGATGTTTACATGTTTTTGGTAAAGTGCTATCTTGAGTAGTGATTAAGGTTTTAGGTACTTGAATTTGGTATCAAGAGACAGATCAGAACCAGGCTTAATTGTGGCAGATGCTTGGCAGGCTTTTCTTGCACAGGCTGACATTTATTTCACTTTGCTTTTCAAATAATGATCCTTTCAGAAGTAGTCTGTAAATGAGTGTGCATATTAAAAGCAAATGGAACCAACGTGTGCTTCCAGAGCCAAGGCTGTTATCCAGAGACGATAGAATCATGATAGAATGGTTTGGGTTGGAAAGACTTTAAGATCATCTCATTCCAACCTCCTGCCATGGGCAGGGACACCTCACACTAGACTGTCACCCAAGACTTTGTCCAACCTGGCCTTGAACACTGCCAGGGCTGGAGCATTTACCACGTCTTTGGGCAACCTGTGCCAGTGCCTCACCACCCTCACAGTAAAGAACTTCCTTATATCTAACCTGAACTTCCCCTGTTTAAGTTTTAACCCATCACCCCTTGTCCTTTCGCTACAGTCTCTGATGAAGCATCCTTGTAGCCCCCTTTAGATATTGGAAGGCTGCTCTGAGGTCTCCATGCAGCTTCTCTTTTCCAGGCTGAACAGCCCCAACTGTCTCAGCCTGGTTTTGCATGGGAGGTGCTCATGCCCACTTACAGTCCTTGTGGCCCTCCTTTGGACTTGCTCCAGCAGCTCTGTGTTGTTGTGTTGAGGATATCACATACTGTAGCTTGAATAGCATTGAATAAATTGAGTATTAGGAAGGTTGCCAGTGCCAGCATGGTGTGCAGAGTGGATTGCCGAAAGCAGGTTGGCAAATTTGCGTGGATTTCCCTGTTGCCACAGCTGTGCAGTTATTCAAACACAAGCCAGCAAATTTGAAGCCATCACACGTAAGGCAACCTAACCTGAAATTGCATCACTAGTGATGTGTCACAGATGGGAGAGGTACTAAGCTTCCTTTGTCTTCTGGTTGTTTTTACCTTCACAAGCATATAGAAGTACTGCAAAGCTTTCTGGTGTGCTGTAGCCTGGCATGACCCACAGTTGTCACGTGCTGTACGCTGAGTCAGCTGGCTTTGAGTTACAGTATGTCTGTAATAAAACTTGCCTGGTAAAATTTGCAGCACAACTATAAGGTTGAAGGGAAGTAAGTATAACCTGAGTGGATTGGATTGGTTGGGTTTTTTTGCTTAGTGGAGATACTTTGAAGTGTGTATTTTGCACTGAGCATGTCAATAGCTTGGTTTAAAATGCACTCATTCTGCTTCCTGTGAACAAATTTGTTTTCCTAAGTAAAGCTCCTAACAGTAGATCCATGTTCCCACAGACGCAGAGGTAAAATCGCGTAACTTCTGCAAAACTGCTCTTAAGATCCTTGAATTAAAAGTGCCATGAGGCCAAATGTTTATGTAATTTTTATTATTGCATGACTGATTAAAATGACTCCAGTGCATTAGAAGTAATGTGAGTTTACTCTGCATCACCTCTCAGCAGAACTAATTTAGCAGGACAGCTGCTTGAGGAGGAAGCCATGCATAGGTTAGAGGTGGAAATTCATGGTTTTCAGCTGCTTGGACCAGATGGCTGCAGGCCTTCACAAAGCCCTTCGCAGACTATTACAGCAGTTGCTACATTGCTGTTTTCAGACTAACTGCACATTAAGAAGAAAACCACATATACTTCATGTCAAATAAATCAAAACTTATTAATATGCATGCATGTCTCAGAACTGGACCATCCGCACTGAAATTTGTGCACTGCTGTAGAAAATGTTTTTCTAAATGAAAGCAATGCTACTGGGAATAACTGTGTAATATGTAAAGAATGTTTACAAACAATTCTCACAGTATTTTGCTTTAAAAGCAAATTGCAAATGTACAGCTCTTATTTGTCCCTGTTACTTTTCCTTCAGGCAGTTGAATCAATCCAGGCTGAAGATGAGAGTGCAAAACTCTGCAAACGTAGGATTGAACATCTGAAAGAACACAGTAGTGACCAACCAGCTGCTGCAAACATGTGGAAGAAGAAACGTATGGATCGTATGATGGTGGAACATCTTCTACGCTGTGGCTACTACAATACAGCTGTAAAGCTAGCGAGACAAAGTGGTATTGAGGTTGGTAGCAATGTGCACTATCTCACTAACAAAGGAAGTTGGGAAATAAGCACAAGCTGGTTTAGCTAGCCCTGTAGCAGCTATACTTATGTATTATTGTGCCCTCATTACTAATGTTTATCAGTTAAGCTTTTTAGGCTTAACTTTGTTCTCCTTACTTGACATAAATTGTATTTTAATGTATTAAATAAGTAGAAGTTGAAGGCTTAACTTGTAGTCACAAACTGAATGCTTTAGATAAGCACATTGCCCTATTGAAACTTCAAGTAGCTCTCTAATGTCATGCAGGTTTTTTTCTTATTAGAGGCCTTTGGGCTGCTGATTAAGCAGTTGGTGGAGCTTCCCATCTGTCTAGTTACACTTAAGTGATATGTGTAGGTGACCAGACTGAGCTGAATAGCATATGCTGATTGCAGGAACAAGTGTTTTATCATATCATCCTATTATTTAATGCATTGCAAGAAAAGCTGGCTTACACTTGGAAAATAAATCTTGATGCAGTTTAAGTTTTCTAGGAGCCAGTATATCCATAGGAACTTCTTGCTGTTTTGTTTATTTAGCAATTGACAGTTCTGTGGCTGTCACTTTTCACTGATATCTAGCAGATTTTGCTTCTATCTCATTATGGTTTAGGAAGTGCTTGGAGTTCATGCACCTTGGTGCAACTTCTTCATGCAGAGCAATGAGTCTGCACTGTGGTCTGTCAGACACAAGGACATATGAAAACTGATGCTTTAAGATTTGCTGCTCATTTAGATAAATCCTGTTTTGCTGTTTTTAGGTAGCACTTGCTAATTGATCCTTGGTAGTTGTAGAATCACAGAATGGTCTGGTTTGGAAGGGACGTTAAAGTTTAGTCAGTTCCAACCCCCTGCCATGGGCAGGGACACCTTCCACTAGAGCAGGTTTTTCCAAGCCCTATCCAACCTGGCCTTGAACACTGCCAGGGATGGGGCAGCCATGGCTTCCTGGGCAAACTCTGCCAGCACCTCAGCACCCTCACAGGGAAGAATATTTTCCTAACATCCAATCTGAATCTTCCCTCTTTCAGTTTAAAGCCATTCTCCCTTGTCCTGTCCCTACATGCCCTTGTTGAAAGTCCCTCTCCGGATTTCTTATAGGCCCCTTTAGGTACAGGAAGCTTGTTATAATGTCTTGAACAGTAAGTTCTTGGTCCTTGAATCTTCAACCTTTTTTTATTCCTGATTCCAGAAGGCATGAAACTGTTGTGTTTTAAATCTTTCTCCTATAAAGATGCTGAGAGTGTAGTTGTAACTTGCGTGCTTTGCCTTTCTTTGATGCAGTTAAACATATCTCTCTGGGCTAGTCAAGAGAAGATATTTATGTTACTGCTGTCAAACTAGAGCATATGTACCTGTTCTGTCTTGGGCAAGGAGTGTATTTCACACGTCTGTTACTTCTTGACTGCTTTACCACTCTGATTCCGTTCAACCTGCAGAGGTTTCAGTAAATACCAATGCAACAGGTAGTAGAGATTGGATGGAAGGGAGGAGAGTAGTGGGATACAAACTGTTGATAGGAAATAGTCCTGAAGAAATTCACTGAAGAAGCTGTAATGCCTCACTGAAGGTAGCCCACACACATGAATTGTAAAACTCAAGAGAATTATTCTGGGATAGCTGCAGCTGAATGGACAACAGCTCTTCTACTCCTGGTAGGTGTTTCCCTCTGTTTGGAGCAGGAGCTCATCTCCTGCTGAATCATCGTGCTACCCTACCTACTAGGTCTGCTGAAAAAGCACTATGGAAATATTTTCCCTTTGATAGCAAGCTCTCTGATGCCTATTATGCTCAGCTTTGGTTTAGACATGAGCATGGAAGTCTGTTGTGATACACTGCAAGACCTCATGGTACAAAGTGCTGTACTTGCGAAGCCTTAAAGCTTTTCATTCTGTTGGCTGAATAGAAACTTTTGTTGTTTTGTTTTTAAGTTTTAAATAGGCTTGAAGGCAGAACGTAAATAAGCTGAAGTATTTTTATTTGCATAACATCAAAATAACTTGAACAACACAGAGCTGAGTTGCGCATGTTGAATGCACTGAGGCCATATTTCTTCTAGTTTGCTAACATTATGCGTTTTACTCAATATTAAAGCTCACATTTTGGCTAAATAAGGATGGGCTTCCCGCAGTCTCGGTGCAACTTGGTACTCGGTTGTCCTTACTATATGTTGATATTCATTGTGAACAGCTTTTACAACAGTTAGATAGTGAGACTTAATTGTTATACAGAATCTGTGTGCTTGCTGGTTTAATAAGACAACTTCCGTGTTTCTTCTTGTTCCTTTCTTGCTGAAGGACATGGGCATTGAAACATTCTCTAATGTTCAGTAATGTAACTTTACAGATTACAAAATACCATGGTGGTGTTCTCTGGTCCAAAGTAATCTTTCTGTTTACTGTAGTCTCACCTGTCATTTTGATAAATGTTTCCACCACTGCCAGATTCAGAAGCACATATGCTGTATAGTGAACCTGGTCATGTCTATTGTCTGATTTTCATTTTTCTTACATACATATATCTACACACAATATTGTTACTGGGTAGGCACTGTACCCCAAGTAGGAACCTGAAAGAAAGGTGGGGGGTTTTCTCCATTTGTCTACCAGCCAGAGGTGAGGCTGGTGGACAAGTTGAGTGTGACCTAGCAGTGTTCTCCTGTGGCAAGGAAGACTCAGCAGTACTCTGGCTTGCACTGGGATGTGCATCAGTAGCAGGGCAAGGAAGAGTGGTGATCCAGCCCCTCTGCTTGGAACCAGTTAAACCCTTCTGGAGTGCTGTATCTAATTCTGGGCTCCCCAGCAGACGCTCTGGGAGCATGAAGTCTTCCTGTGCTTGGAGATGCTCAAACCCGGATTGGACTGGGAAAGGTCCTAGGTAAACTGTTGTGGATGGGCCCTTGCTTTGGGCAAGGGGACTACACAACCTTAGGCGATCACAGTCTCAACCATTCTGTGATTCTGTTTCTATGATTGTAGGGTAAGTGGTTAAAAGTGCCCTTAGCCACTATTTGAAGAGGCTGAGGGAAACTGCTCTTATTTCAGTTGCAGTTTGTGGATCTTAGGTTAAGCATCTTCCAGTAGCTGTTAGACCAGTCCTGGGAGCAAGTCTCAGCCTGCTTGTTTTAAGTTCTCTGCATGGCTTCTAAATGCAAAGAGACCTGCAGAGCTGCAAAGGTACTTCATGGGTGAAAACAGCTTAGAAAGCATTTAGCTTCAGTGACCAAAACCAAACCATGAAATCATTCATATGCTTGCCAACAATACATGGCTGTTTGCTCAAAGATAACTACATACCATGGTGTCCAGTTCTAATAGTTATTGATGGGCTGTGAGAGATTCTAATCTGCTTTTTAAATTAACTGCCTTCATAGGAATGATATTCTTGGACTCTTGTAATAGAAGGTAAGGGCTTAAAAGTTGTTTATATCCTAGGAAGCAAACAGCAATGAAAAATACTGGGTGCAAGAAATTTTAGGGAAGTTTAAAGAGTTATGAACTAGCTCAGGTTAGGAATAACTTCTGGCATATGGCATATGTAAAGTATAATGTTATATGGCAATATAAAACATAAACTACAAACATAAAATGTGTGTGATATGTCTTTAAAGAAATGTAATGCTGCTTGGGAAAGTAAACCAAAATGTGAGTAATATTAAAATAAGAGCTGACAGTCAAGGGCAGAAATGTCATGTGTGTGCCAAAGTAAACATGGATTCTGTTGTGGACTTTTTTCTTCTTGATGTCTTCTGGCTACCTAGTGATGTGCAAACCAGTTTGGGTTGAAGCTACAAACTAGGTGTTAAGTTGTTATTGCATTACAAATGCAGCTCATCAGTGTCAGCTTGTTATATTTAATAATGATCTTATTTTGACTCTATTAGGACCCTGGAGTGCAACACCAACATCAAAATGAGTATTTTCATCGGCAGATTCATATATTCAGCTAGCTGGCAGGGTTTTCTGTTAATTAAGTTTGCTGTTCCATGTTCTGCTACATTAAATGCTATCTCATTTCTGTGCCATTAATTGATAGGCAAATCGCTTTGGAAATACAGTGTTCTGGTAGGAAATTGGTTCTTGTTTGTAGGTAAGTTCTATAATAGGTATGTAGTGATTGGTTTGCTGTTTCTGAGGTCTGTTCTTTGCCTAATTATGTAATGGCTACAGTGATTTTTGCCTATATGATTGAAAGCAAACCTGGATTCTGAACCTGCCAGTCTCTTATGCTGAAAATCATCTTATTTTAGTACAGAATTTGTCCTTGCCTTAGTGATCATGCTGAAGGGCTTCTTGACACTTCAAATAGCATTAAACCAACTGGCAGCAGACCTAAAATGGTAACTTTTCTTGAAGTGGGAGTTAACAGCTTCAATTTTTGTCAGTGGTTTCCTTCTTGAGCTGTTTTCCTCTAAATCTGTAGTAACAGTTATTCCCTAGAGAATATCACAACAGGGCAGATACTGCAAAGCCATTCTGAAAATAGTTCATTATCTTTCAAATTGACAGAATGAATATAAATATATATTAATTTTGATTAGTATAAATAAAAGGAATAGCAGTCACAGAACTGATTATCCCCTGGCTTGGTCCAATTCTTTCTTTTTCCTACTGTATAAATATGGCTTCAGTTTTCATAACAGGGAAGGCATTTTGAATGGATCAGCCTGAGTCTTTGAAAAGATACTTGCAACAAATTTATGTTCCATTGTCTTAATTTTGTTGTGGAAAGTCATGAAATCTTATATGATGTCCTTTGGAATAAGAGAAACTTGAATCTTTAAGCTGCATGGATTTTAACCAGGTAACTGATCTCCTCTGTGTTATTCTATGTTATTGTTCCTTTTCTCAATCCCAAAATTGAAGGTTCTTTCCTTGCTTTATGACAGTGTTCAGCGCTGAAATGGATCCTTGAGCTAAAATCTCAGTAAAATACTGCTGAATGATTTCTTTTTCTGTTATGGGGCAAACCATAACATAGCTACCATTTTTGAAGTCATCCTTTCCTGGAATATCCATTCCTGCTTGATGACTGTCCCAAAAAATGGGAGATGGAAAGTGACTTACAGAAACAGTATTAAGTCTTAACTCAAAAAGTGAATAAAAAATGCTCACCAAGAATACTATTCTAAGCAAAACATAATAGCTTAGGTTTCCTTCGGTCTCTCTGAAGCTCTCCTCCGGGTTGCTGGCAGAGCAGATGGTATTGAACACCTAGCTGCTTGGGTTTTTAAGCAAAGTGCTATATTGAAGAACCTGATTGACTTTTGTATCTCTGCATTGAAAGTGTCTTATGCTTGTGTAGCATGTGCTCTTGCTCTGAGGGATGTGCAGGATAAAAGTGTTCACTCATCAGTGCATGTCTACAACTGCAGACAGATGTGTGCATCAGGAGGAGTTTGCACGTAAGATACTGCTTCTGTGTTTTTGGAGGCTCATCTGTGCTCCACTGAGTTTTAACCCTGCTAGAGCTGCATTCTACTTTGTGAATGAACGGACTATCACCATAGCAGACTGATGGTAATATAGTGCATGGAAGAAATAAGCATGTGCTTTGTTTGATATACCATTGGATCCTTAAACTTTCAGTACTTGTGCAGGATGGATTTCAGTAATAAGTGATTACTTCAGTAAGAAATCCATATGAATGTTGAGAAGAACCTAAGTTTGGGTGAAGGAATCTGTATGGTCTTAAAAGCTGAGTAAGTACTTCTCAAAACAATCATAGCAGCGTACCCTTAGAAGTCTTCCTTGTTAAGACATGTAGTCCAAGAATGGCTTGTAGGCAAACACACAAATGTGTATTAAATTAATTCATCAAGACAGGTTTATATTCATAACACTTCAATTTTAAATAAATAATATTCATCTTACTGCTTGGCTGTATTTTTTGCTTCAGTGTCATGCAGAACATAGACAAGACCTTCTAAATGCCAGCTGAATGGCAAAAGGTGTCTTTTTTGTCTATTTGTGTCCCTCTCCTAGGACTTGCTGTTCGCACATAGATGTTTGAGAAGACTATATGTAAAGGAGCTTCTAAACTGGCACAACTTAAAGGTGCTAGGATGTTAACTTGTGCTGTTTCAAGGTACCTTACAGCACTAAGCTGTAGATGAGCGACTCCGAAACTCCTTTAAATGTGTTTTGGCTGTTCCTACCGTAGGCATGGCAACTTTCCCTAGATCAGTATAATGAATGTTTGGTGTGTTCATCTGAATTTCAAAGTGCTGTAATTCTTGAACAGCCTTACATCTGCAGTTTGTCTCAAGCATCTTTGGGAATTAGAATTATGTAAATGTGGGATAGTCAAGATCGATGCAGAATAACAAACTTTCTCATTAGAGATCATTTGACACTTCAAAAGCCGACAACATGAAGTGTGCTGTGATGTTGAATGTCTTTTTTTTCAGTCCTTTTAGACAAAATGGGTTACCTGCAGTGTATCGTAGCAGAGCTAATATATTGAAAAATAGTGATTCAAGGAAGATTCTTGAGTTGAAATGTTATGTAAAGGGAAATGGTGTTATCACTTGTAGATTGCCTACATAGAGGTTTGGCTTCAGTTACATCTCAGATTTTTCTCAATAGTACATTCTTCCTGCCAGACATTCCTTCAAAGCAAAATTGTTACTTGACATTTAACATTTACTACTGTGCCACATGACAGGAGTTAACTTTCTGTCAGAGAAGGTGTGTAGCTGCTAATAACAGACTGATTCTGCTTGGACAAAAGCTTCAGTGCTCATGCTCTACTGGCAAAAGATCAGTTGTCTTTCCTCTCTTCAAAGAGGCTGTGACAGAAAATGGTAGAGCTGAAACTAGAGAGGTTCTTTTTTCCTGCCCAATGATGCATCTTTAGCTTCAGAGGCTTTGTCGCACTGCTCCAGTGTAGTCATTTATTACTGTACTTAGCAGAGGATAATGTACTGCAGGATAAGATGCAGCCATTTGCTGAGCTACTAAAACTGCTGAGGCAGGAGTAGGGATTGCACTGGGAAAACAGCTTGTTAATAACCAAGCTAAGTGCTAGCCCCAACTGCAGGGCTCAACTGAAATGACTTACGTGCATCAATAACAGGAGGCAGGTGAAACGTGTCTTTTTATTGGCACTGGAGCAGTCGGTAGCAGAATATGTATAGTTTTGGTGACCAAGCCTTAGAAAAGCTGTTGGCAAAATCAAAGGGAGAAGATGATTGGAAAATGAAAGGGATGAATGCTTTTGCTTGGTATGGGAGCAGAAGTCATATACCAAAGAACTTTGTCTAGTGCTTAGGGAAAGGCTTAGGGATGAAACACTACGTGGAATCAGAAGTAAAAAAATGGAAGTTTGAAATCAGACACAAGGTTAGAGCATGATTTAGTCACTGAAGCCAATTACTAAAAGTACCACCAGTATTGTCTCATGTTGAAGACAGTGTTCTTTCAGATAGTCCGTGTAAGTTACTGGGGTGCTTTAAAAATAACCAGGCAAAACCAAAAGATCTGTGCTACACGGAGGCCATGGAAGATGCTCTCGTGTGAAAGCACAGCTGTGTACACCATAGGATACTGTGTTTACTCTGCAGACAATGACTTTTCAGGCTCTTCTGTTGATGAATCCTTGGTTTGGCTGCCTGTCTTTGCTTTTTTCCTAACAGCTAGCTCTGCGGCTGACTTCTGAGTAGGACATTCCGTCAATTACTCTGTTTATTTTCTCTGTAATCCTGTTAATGTGTGTAGCATTATAATACTTAAGAGTAGCTTAATGAACTTCAGACAATGCTTTTTTATGAGCAGAGAGTAAGGAAGCTTCAATGTTAGTTCGTGCCTCACTTTAACTGATCTTGGGTAACTGTGGTGTTGCTGTAGTCACCACCTATGCCACTGCTTTCTTAATTTGGGTTTCCCTTCAATCTCATGCAGTTTATAGAGACTTTGCATTGACTTTGAAGGAACTGTTGTAACCAGTAACTTTTTACTCCTCCCCTGTGTTAGGGGTAGGGGAATTGGGTGATAGTTCGTGTTACTGCAATCCAAACCTGTTGTGCTGTCCAACTTCTCATCTGCATATGTTTTCAGGTAGGCAGCATTACTGTGCTGTTTTCTGGTCTTCCTGCTCCTGCCAACTGTGTCTTTTTTGCTGTTTTCCCACTGTAAAAATGTGCTAACCTCTTTTTCCCCAGATGGTCCTGTTGTCAACCTCATAGCTCCTTGAGTCTGCCTTCTTCCCCAGTTGTGTAATGATAATAATAAAATGGTTTGGGTTGGAAGGGTCTTTAAAGCTCATCCAGTTCAAACCCCCTTCCACTACATCAGGTTGCTCCAAGCCCATCCAGCCTGGCCTTGAATACTGCCAGGGATGGAGCCATAATGATGGCCTCCAGATGATCCCTGGATTTGCTCTGTATTGATCACAGGAAATTTTAACAAACTAATATAGAAGTTTAATTTGACCTTTTTGTTTGTAACTGTTCATTATTGCATTTCTATTCTATTTCTATAGCACTGAAGTACAATGACAGCTACGTTGCAGGTTGCAGGTGTGTAGTAGAGTATGTGAGTAGTCACAGAAAGCTTAACACAGCGTTTTTTAAAGTTGTTTTAAACTTGTCCAAGTCAGTGTTTACTGTAGTTATATACAAAGAGTTTAAATGAATGCTTATCATACTAGTGGATGTCCAAGTGCATCAGTAAAGCCTTTTGTAATATGAAGGTACTGCTCTTATGGATGTAATATGTATGGATAGTCAATCTTGTTACAGCTGTCCCTGGTACATACTCTTGGCAACAAGCCACTGAAAGCTTGAGGCATACTGGCCTCTTTTCAGTTCTTTACTGATGTTAGTAAGCAATTAAAAATAGATGAGAATTTACATCTTCAAAAATGCATAAACAGCATCTTATGATACTATAAATCACCTATTTTATACAACAAATAACCCATTTTATTACTATTGGGGTTTTTCCCACCGAGGAAGCTTTCTTCTCTACAAAATGGTGCCTTTTTCCACCCAAGTAATTTTTTTTTTTTTCAGCTTGTCTTAAGCCTGATTTTTCTTCTTTTTGATGAATTATCTAGTTTTGAGTATAGTTCTTGGGGGGATTTGAAAATATGAAGTATTTCATGTTTTGCTACTCGTTTGTTTGATTCCATGCCTTGTTAGATTCGCATTTCGTATGTGAAATATTCTGGGTTATATTTTAAGACAGAAATGTTCATGTGAATTATAAGGGGTTTTATCAAGCATTAATTTTGACAGCTTTCCAGACTTGTGGCTAGAGGAGTCATTAAAAAAAGTACATATATATATGCAGAGTGGAGAGTGATGGAGAGGAATGACTTGACCTGACTGCTTCAAATAATAAAATATCTTGCATAAATTAAACCCCTCTCATGAACACTGCAAACTTTGAGTGAAAGCTGTATTGCTACTAGAGAAATGATGCTTTTATTCTTCTTAAGCCGCAAGTTCTTTACTGTGAGGGTGGTGAGGCACTGGAATGCGTTGCCCAAAGAAGTGGTGAATGCGCCATCCCTGGCAGTGTTCAAGGACAGGTTGGACAGAGCCTTGGGTGACATGGTCTAGGGTGAGGTGTCCCCTGCCCATGGCTGGGGATTGGAATTAGGTAATCTTAAGGTCCTTTCCAACTCTTAACCATTATATGATTCTGAAGTCATTTTTGACAGGATCAAATGCAAAGTGGCTGTTTAACTGGTACTAAAATGTATGAGTGGTTGTCTTGGTGAATTTGAAGCCGCACATCTAGATCTGAAACTGTATATTGAAGAATATGAATCTTTACATTTGGGAATGGACTAACTGAAATGCTGTCTTATCTCTTGGGCACAAAATCATTGCTGACTCTTTAAAACCTGTTTGTAGTGAAGTTTGATTTTTTTGCCTTCTGTGAAACAAAACTCTGCCTCCCATATTAATCTGTGTATTGCTGTCTTTTAGTTATGGCTGTGAAACCAATGAATGATTGTAATAGAAGTGAAAAATTTCAGTTTGCTTGGGGTGTAGTTCAATGTAAAGATGTCTTCAAAAAAAGAAAACAGATGAATGCTTCTACGTATGTCTGTTGTCTAAATGGAAAGTCAGATCTTTCTGAAGGCATCCCAGGGGCACTCATAAATTCCATGTTTGAAGAGGTCACTTCTAGAATGTGACTAAACCAAACCACTTGGGTTAAGTTATTGTTGCTGAACTTGGGCGTCATACTTTGACTACTGAGATGTCATTAGTTTTGTGGGGAAGGGAATAAAGTTTGCTAGAGGTCTTGCGAATATTTGAGCATATGATCAGGAATTGCATAAGTCCTACCACAGAAGAAAGGTGAACAAGTTTGGTAGGCATTTGCTGGTTTTAGCAAGACTCTGGTATGTTTGTATTTACAGAGTTCCTGTAAATACGTGGAAATACTACCCCTATGTTGGCCAGAAGTATATATGTAGTAATCATCACGATAAAGGAATCCTCATTCTTTATATTATTTTATACCTCAATAATCGGAGTTGTGTGCAGAATGATAGGGTTGGTAACCTCCCTCCCTGGAGGCACTTGCAGCTTAAAAGCAGCAATGATATTTTAAAAGCCGTATATGTGTAAATCAGGCAGAGCAGTGTGATGGATAGATGTATTCTTGGTTTAAGTAAGTCACTCTGATTTCCTTTGGGTGTCTTGAGCCTTCATGTGCAGTAGTTTTCTCTAATAGTAAATGTTTTTCTCTAAGGTTTGCACCATTGTAATGTAATTAAATAGTTTATGATAAAGTTCATCCAGTGCTTGAATAGTTACCCTTCTGATACCTGTTTAGTGACTGTTGAATAGAAGAGGTTAGTTCAGTGTAGTTCAGTAGGCTTTTTTTTTAAGCAGAAATGATAAAATCTCGGTGGTACTTCCTTGTTTGTACTAGAAGGAAGAATACTTATGCTGTGTGCCCTTCTTACTATCTGGGTAATTGTCAGTATTACTTAAGGGCAAAGTTCTCCTCCTTGAGCCATTGGAAACTATTTCTTATTACAACTGTAGAGGCCTGATTAAATGTTGTTAATCAGGCTTCCTACCTAGGGTCAAGTATTCTGCAGTGGTAAGCATGAGAAGTCTGTGGTAAAGGTTTCCGTGACAATACTGAAACACTCCATGTGCAGCTTAGGGTTCTCCTGTACTTCAGCAGTACTGGAAGGAAAGTACAGCAGTCACTTTTACAGTGTGAAAACCGAAGTTGTAAAATGAGGCAGGACTTTACAGTGTTGCAAAAGAAGGTTATTGAAGACCTCAGAATTGCTTTCTAATTTATGTGCAAGTCAGAAAACGTTTGCCATGCTGCTGAGTGCTGTGTCAGTTGGAGTGTGAGGCAACAGATTCCTTGCTTCAGCTTTTTCTCCACCTGCAGAACCGGTGGCAATATGCCTCTAAAAGTGTGTATTTATGCTCACTCAATATTATGTGTAAACAAATTATAAAAGAGAGCCTCTTCATAGCAGCATATTTAATCTTAATGCTGTTTTGGGAGCTGAGACAGTGTTTCCATACAGCCTGTACAACTCTGAAGTAGAGAATACCTTCGGAAGACTATTCAGGATTAGGGTCTTAGTACTGACTCTTCTGACTGGAACCTATGTAGAATCATGGAATAGTTAGGATTGGAAAGGACCTTAAGATCATCTAGTTCCAACCCCCTGCCATGGGCAGGGACACCTCCCACTAAGTGTAGATAGTTCTGATGCTGTTAACTGGTTCCAGTTCCTGCAAGGTGTTGTAGACAAGTAGTACTGCAGCGCTAGCCTGTGCAGAAGAGCTGTGCCGGTTTTGGTAAAGCCAAATAATCCTGTTACTCCTTTCTTCTGTTTCATTAGTCCTAGCTAATGAAATATGTCATGGAGTCACATCAGTAGGTGCCACTGAAAAAGGAAGATAAGAAAGCATGATCAAAAAAAATGGGGGTGATATGAGCACGTATGGGCTTTTTAGATGCCTGTTGCCTAATGTGTCTCAGTATTTTTCTTCTGTTGATGTGCATGATTCAGACTTTTAGCTACTTTTTTGTAAAATGCGAAAGCTATTTCTGTCCCTACAAATGGATTTCTTAATGCTTTCTTTATATTGTCCCCTAACTTTCCAGTCAACAGAGAATAAAATCCTATTTATTGGTGCAGTTCAAATGTGATTGTTCATTCTGAAAGAAACTCTTTTAGTTAAAAATGTTCTCCTCTGTTTTCTGGATACATCTTGTCTATTTAATAGAGGTGGCTGCCAAGCTTGGGCTTCTTTTGGCAACTGCAAATCTAATTTGCATTTCTGCATCAAATAGAACCTTTTCAAGTTGAAATTTTCAGCAGGAATGTAGGGGCTCTCTTTTTATTTAAGAGTTTTGTCTGCCTCAGCAGCAACTACAGCCTTTTTGCTCATCACTGAATATTGCTATACTAACATCTGATTGATAGATGCATGGACTTAGGATTCTCTTACCAGCTCATCAGCTTAAAACAAATGCTGCCTTATGCTGCTTTATTTTTTTCTGATGAAGCTTAAGCTATAAAAAGCTAACAAATGGGATGAAACCAGTGATTTGTTTCTGCCTACCATATCCAGTCCTGGTTTTAATGTAGAAGAAAATGCTTTTGTGTTAATTTGGTATAAAAGCAAATGCTGTTCATCAAGAGGGCATACAGCTCAAGTAAGCTTGAGGAGATGCAGCGGTATTATTTTTAACTTAAATTGAATTGTCTTTCCATTCAGCAGCTGTAAGGAAAAATATGCGAGTAAGGTAATGAATATGGCTGTATTATATGTTAAATTACTTATACAGAAGAGCTATATAGACAGGAGGGGTTTTATATGACCACCTTATCACACACAGGGGGGTAATGCACTTTTTTCCACTTAAGCATGTCATCAGAAAAACTTCAGGCTACCAAAAAGGAAGATTACTGTCATGTACTTGTAGGAAAACTTTAAGGTATATAGACAGATATTCCCATTATAGAATAAGCTTGGCATTCTTTCAGTCCCTTTTGCCAGCCCATTGATAAAATTAGCATTTTTCGTGTCCTTAAGGGGATGGGAGCATCAGTGGAAGCCCAGTTTTAATTTTGTTCTATCAACTTATAACTGCCTTAGCTCTGACCTTGGTCTGACTTATCTGGATTTGATACCACCACCATTACAGCTGTGTGATCTTTTGATGGTAAAATGGTTTTGTTGCTATAATCATACAATCTGTAAAATGTAGCTAAATATTCTTAATATTTTCTTTGTAAACTCACTTTCCAGGCATACAAGAGCAGGCTTTAGTAAAAGTTGCAACTGGTGCTGCACTTGTAGACATGTGGCCTGTTCGGTTTTGCTGTGATAAACCTAACCTGATCTCATCCCCTTTTCCAATAATACTAGACTTTGACTAAAACTCAGTAGTTATAAATGTCTAGGTAAAGTAGCATTAGATTCTTCTCTTTCACGTAGTTCTTGCTCAGTTGAGCAAATGTTAGGAGTTTGTCATGGTTGGATCGAGGTAGTCAGCTGAGCTTTGAGGAGATTGTTATTCCTGTGTGTGAGCTGCACAGAAGCGACGGTGGGATCTGGTCGCTTTCTGTGCAAAGCTCCTAGGTTTAATCTTTGTTTTCTCACATTCTGTTGTATAAATAGACTCAAGAATATTGTTGCTATGTCACTTGTGGAATATTTCAGTGCATGGAGATGCAGTCTTTGAAATGCACTGTAATGTTTTGTCAAGAACTGTCCTAAAAACCAGAGGTCTCAGTCTTTTGTATCTCTGTATTCTAGCTCTGTTAAACAGTGGATTTCTGTGTAAAGTATCAGTGCAATTTAACTAGACCTGCTTTCTTTCTGTTTTTGAAGGACTTGGTAAATATTGAGATGTTTTTGACTGCTAAAGAAGTGGAAGAGTCATTGGAGAGACAAGAGACGATGACTTGCTTGGCTTGGTGTCATGATAACAAATCCAGGCTTAGAAAAATGAAGGTATGAAAATGTAACATGTTCATGTTTTGCTTAAATTGTTTTCTAAGTGTTTTCTAAACTACTTGGATATTTGATGTGGTCAGTTCGGTTTAAATTATAGGTCTTGAATGAGGCCTTGTATTAAAGTAAGGACAGTAAGTACAAAATTCTCCTTTTAAGAAGACATAGGTTTCTAGAGCTACACTATCTCATGCAAATGCCAAACCTGAAGCTGGGCTATAGGTGATCTTACAGATGCACGTGTTGCTTCAACGAACTGTGCTCAAATAAACTTACAACATTCAGTTGGTTTTAGTGTGACTTACACATGTGTAAATACTAAAGTATGCAGTGTCTTGTGCATGTGAACTTACATTTATGACTCTTTGCATCCTGCTGGGAATATAACTCAATTTATACATGAAGGTATTTAAGAGTGAGGTTAATGGTAAACCAGTGTCCTCAAGCTTAACACTGAGAGGTATTTCATACAGATTTTTGTCTTAGTATTTAAGTGTTGCATAGAAGAAAATAGAACTTCAGGAAAGCACTTTTTTGTGAGAAACTAGTACTGAAATGCTTTTCCAAGAATAAAAGCAGAGTCTAATCAAGTAATAAGAACACAGTATGTCTTTCTCTAGCCACTGAATACCGTGATCTGAACATGTTGCCTACTTGTTCCTATGAAGTGGGTTTAAATTTCCTTTCTCTTAAATTGTACCTTTCAAACCATGCTGTAATCTGCCATAGGGCTTGCAGAAATCTGTTTTTAACTGATATTAAACAAAATCGCTGCCTCCCTCAATGACATTTGTCTAATTTTTTAAACTAAGCACTTGCTTTAACCAAAAACTGAGTGCACTTAATGATAAGCAAAGAGTGACGTTCTCTGTCACTCAGAGGTGCCAAAATGAGAATAAACTGAAGATGGGATGCAAAAGTAAATCGACCAGTGATTACTCTAAAGGCTCTAAAGACAGTGATGATCTTGTTATGGAAGCCTTTAAAGGAAAACCGGAATTGGAATGTAAAATCTGAACATTTTTTTCATCACCAATCTTCAACAAATAATAAGAAACATCTTCCCCATCCCTCTTTTTGTAAAACCACAAGAAAAACCTGTGTCTGCAAGCCCTAATTCTATTTCTTTTCGAAGCCAAACAAAAAACAAAAGTTGTGAGAGATCAGAGTTAGAAGAAGAGAAATCACTCTGCTGCTTTTTTGCAACACAAATGAACAATTCTTCTGTTTCTGGTTGCTTAGCTACTCATCAGTGTTAATGTTCTAAAATCCCAGCCACCACCTTAATGCAAGCCTTAAGCTAAAAATTAAATGGTCTGTTGGCCTGGGAAAGCATTTACAGACCTGTAGTCTACAGAAGTGAGCTGTGTAAGCTGTGAATAGGTGCTGTGGAATTGTTTGAAGATACACAAAGTTGAAGTGTATGCATCACCTGATTGTCTGGGGCTCTTTACTTCTAGTTACTTGTTGGCAGAACCCATATAGCCATTGGTTTGCAGCTTACTTCAAGATTTATGAAAACAAAACACAGTCTCTGAAGATGGTTTTGGGATGTGGTGGGGTTTTTTGCTGTTGAAACATCTTAATGAAATAGTAAGCCTTAGGATTTAGTATCATTAGCAATTAAAAGCTTGATCAGTTTTGTGTTAGAAGCAAACTGCACTAAAATTCTCTATGTGGGGTTTGTGTAGATTGAGTAACAGTATTTTACAATAGTCCTATTTGAAAATTTAAAATGGAGAATAAATTTTTATTCTCTGCTAAATGTGGGCTTGAGTACAGGAAAATGCATAGTTGGAAAACAATTTGCGTTCTATTCCTTAAACATATATATCTGAACACCTATGCACAGAATGCATCATTTTTATGTTCAAATGGCTTACATTTTAAATCTGAAAATAAGCAGTTCTTGCAGGGTGTGCAAGTCCCCCCAGGCAGTTAACTGATAGATTTGGAGCTGCTTAAATTCCTACTGAAGTCACTGAGGAATTTTGATATTACTGTGCTGATGGACAATAAACAAAAGGCAACTGCTCGTTAGAAGCATGGGGGAATTAAAAAACACTTCCCAAAGAGAGCCTGATAACTCAGGGAATACAGCTCCTTTCTAGATTTGAATGACTTTGGGTTGTCATTATTTTCTTAAGGTACTAAGAGTTGACTGTGTCCCTATAGGGAAGCATAGTGACTTGTTCTTTTATGGGGAAGAGTCTTTTTAGTTCCACATATGCCAAGTTTTTTTATAGATTTTGGGAACTGGTGATGAAATTTGATTTAAAGGGATACTGTCAACTTCATTAGGCTTTACATTTTGCCTTTTTCCAAGAAAAAACAGGTAAATGCAACTTGGTTTTCTTGAGACTCGTTTCCAGCATGGCCTTTAGATGTTTGCCAACAACAGTGGGATAGAAGCTTCTGAAGAAAGGGAGGGAGGGGATTGCAGCAATGTGAGCTCTCTGCTGGCTGTTGTTAATATTGGAGTAGTAACTAGTGTTCAAAGACTTGTTTCTTCTTTGCAGTCCTTGGGTAGACCTCTCATCTAAGCTATCACATAGCCCTGAACTTATGCGGAATCTACTACTTTAAGTCGTAAGAAAGTACAAAGAAACCACTTGTTATGCTCACTTGCATCTTAGGTAATGATGCTTTTAATCATTAGGAAGAAGTTCATCCTTGTATAGACTGGAGTTTTGAAGGAGGGAAAGAGGATGTTTTTGTTTGCTTTTTAGGGAATTCTGGGCTGATATCTTGTTCACAGAGACAGCATTTCAATTGCTTGAATGTCTAAAAGCAAGCAAACAAGGTTGCGTGCTATTAACACTTTTTTTTGTTGTGCACATGTGATATTTAACATACTTTGCAGTGCAGTTTTGGCATCATCTAAAACCCTGTCTTGTCTTTAATTTCAGAGCTGTCTGGAGTTCAGCCTAAGGATTCAGGAGTTCATTGAACTCATTCGACAGAACAAGAGACTGGATGCTGTGAGGTACGAAATCCGGCTGCTAACCAAAACATGTTCTTAACATGATGGTATCATGCTTCATTAGAAACATGTGATGCTGCAAAACCTAGAAGCCCCACTCCTGTAATGAATCTTGCTAGTGTTGTAATCAGTCTTTGGATTTAAGCTGGGATTACATTTCCTTCTTAAGGCAAGGTGTCATTCCATAAATGCACCTTTTGACCAACTTTAGTTGTCACAGAAACTTGGTGTCTTCTTACTTTTATAAAATAATGGTATTTTCTTGTGGCATACAGTGTAATGAACACATTTACCCTTAGCCAGTTTCCAAGAGGAGCAGCTCGCTCCTCATAGGAACTCAAGTTTTAATCACAAAATACTAAAAGGTTAAGGAAACACCCATCTAAAGCTTAACATGTCAATTTTGACTGAATCTTCTTCTGCTTTACTATCACTGTTAAACTTTTTGTTCTGCAAGTTGTGCTTTAGGTCAGGTTCACCTTTTGTGTTGAATGGAGTTCTCTACTGTCTTGTCTGTGAGAACGAGCTGTGTTCTGTTACTCGCACTACTCCTGTGCCATGGACCCAAATGAAGAAACCAGCTCAATATCCACTTTCACCTCTTTTAACTAGCTCTGTGGGGACTACTTTGGGCAGTTTTACTTTCTTCTCAAGGTGGTGTGAATTAGACCTAATCACTGCCTTACTTCAACCACAAGACAACCTTTATGGCAATACTTATAAATTGCTTCATGTGCTGGTATTATGCTTTAAAGGCAAGGTAGTGACCTGATTTAAGATGTTCAGTAATGTTGCAGGATAACACAGGAAACCAGTTCTGCTGAAATGAATGGAATTCTGATAGTGGGACTCTGAAGTGTGTTGATAATTCTGATAAGCTGTGATCTTGCCAGCACCACAAAGTATGCTGCAGGTGGCAACTTATACATGGACAAGGGAGAGAGGAACTTGCAGCAGGTTCTGGTTTAAGAGTACTTAAATCTCTGGAGTAATGACAAGTTTTACAGCCAGAATTGAAGCTTTGCTGGTACATTCTGGTGGTCACACTGTCGCTGCTTAACGCTTCTGACAATATTTATGTTAAAGGAATTTAAGGCTTCCTGCCTTTAGAGACCATAGTAGGTGCTCCAGAAATGGAAACCAGCAGGAGGCTTGTGTTTGTGGCCAAGTTCTGTGCTGGTCAGGAACATGGAGCTATAGAAAACATAAATGATCATAACGTGAGCACAGACTGAAAGCATTCTAGCTTGTTCCCAAGTTTTAGGTGTAGAAACTTTTGCAGGGCAAACCACATAACTTTTCTTGAATACAATGGGTGAGAGACCTAGTTATTTAAAAACAAGAATAAAGGAAGTTAAGTATGTGGAGAGGCCAGTCTAATACTACCACCACTCCCAAAATTACTCACCTTAAGTTTTAGGCTCATTTTCAGTTGTTTTATTTCTAATTTCATTCAAATGCGTTGCTCGCTAACTTGTACCATTCCTACTTTTCCCTACTTGGACCTGAGTCATTGTTTTGATCCCAGCCAATGCAAATGTGCAATCTGATAAACTGCAGCTAATTTAAATGTTAATAATTAAAAAAACAAGCACCTACATGCTGGCTTTTAGAGATGTGCTGTTACCCTTTGATAGAGTTCTCGAGTCTTAAGGACTTGTCAGGTATGAAAAGGATGAAAGACACTCAACTACATTATGTATCTTCTGAAGCCCATGGTGCTCTTTATAGGCAACGGATGCTATGCCTTTGTGCCTTTAGCCTCATTCTCTGCTAAGTTTACTTCTCTGCCAAATGTGCAGTCATGCATCTTAACAATGAGTAGTCCATGCTCTGAAAACTATTTTCTTTGAGCTGCAGCTTCCTGATGTAGGTTGGAAACCAGAGGGCATACATAGAGCTGAAATAAGGTGATAGGCTGAGAACTAGGACAAAGCAGGTAAGGTTTATTGTTGCTACTGGATATTTGTTTCCCTCTGATCCCTTTTCCGCATTGGAACTGTTAAAATTTGAAGTTGTCAGCCCTCAAGAGGACCCAGCACTCCTTGTGCAGAATAACTTGTGCTATCATGGCCTCTGAGGCTTAAAAATTAGAGCCCCATCTACATTGCAAATAGGCATAAGTTATTCAATGTTGTTAGGGGTGAAGCATATATATTCCATACACCTATTGAAATTCAGGGTTGATGTACGTCTTGCACTCAGCAATTATAAATTGCCAGTCATAACAATGCTGCCCTGACTTCATAATGACCTGTAAAATGAAAAGGAGCCACAGAAGTTCTTCTATATTTTAATCCACTCCTTTTATGAGGTTGAGTTTTGATAAATAGGTACATTCAGAGTTCAAAATCTCAACGCTTTCCTTAAATAATACGACTTTAAAATGTTAGCTTTTACCATTCTCCTTTGCTTCAAAATGAGTATGTAATGGAAAAAGGAATATATTTGGGGAAGGTGTAGCATAAATCTCATTGCTTCTAGCAAACTGTTGCAACTTGTGTTTTTATTAGCTTGCTTCTGTTAAGTGCCTGCAGCAGGATTCTTTCAGCATTGTGTCCGTGGCGCAATAAATAGGTCAGGCATCCATTAGAAAGCAGAGAAAGAGGCTGTTTACCAAGTAGTTTCCTGTACGAGTGGAACTCTGAGAACTGACATTTTGTTGAAACGCAGCTGGTGTTTAAATAAGTTTGAAAGCTTTGCTTGCTGCCTGCTGAGAACCCCTAAAGTGACACATTGCTTTTAGGTTAGAATTAACGTGAGCTTTAAATGTATACATCTTGCTAAATAAGCGTTTGAATTTCTGTAGCATTTTAGAATGGGAGTACAAACAGCTTCCTCTAAGGTAGCTTATCAGAGTAGCCTTGGAAGTGCGAGTTTCAAGAACGTACCAAAACTATTCCTTGACTACAAAGAGTAAGTATCTTAAGCGGCAGTACATCAAAGGGGTTTTTTACCTTGTATCATTCGTTTGTAACTCCCACAATCTCCTTAGGTCTTTCTTGTAAAGCTCATACTTATTAGAGTAACAGTGAATGACTGATGACACTAATTTCACACAGTCGGGGCTCTCACTAATTTCATTCTGGGAGATCTGACAGCATTCTACTACTTTGCTTTTATGGGATGCCAGAGATACACGGAGTTCTTAGCTAAAGGCTTAACAAAACACCCCGTGCACTTCTTGTTCTTGGTTATAAAGGACAAAAGGAATAAATAAAACTAGCTGATGATGCATGGGGATAAGAGAAGGTTGCCACAGTCTGCTCATTTTGGTGAACTTCTATAAGGGTGAATAAACAGTTCGTTGTGGGCTGGAGCATGGGGTTTGGCAAGCATATAGAAATGAAACTTCTGAGCACTCTGAGTACAAATTTTTCTGGTAGTCATAATGGTCCCTGAGATAAAGGCATTCTGGCGTCAGTTGGAAGGCTGAGCAGAAGAACAAGTCCTTTCTTGATAACGCCTCGTACTTGTGTTCAGTTATTGCTACTTCCTGATAAATAGGTTTATTCTTCTATTCAGGCATATGTAGATATAAACATACAGTGTAACTTAACACTTTCTTAACAGTTTAATGTACCTTTAGTAAGCAGTGAACTGTAAATCTTCAAGTCTTCATAAGCATCCTTTCACTCTTGGATTTGTCAAGTGCAGTGTGCCTGCTGTACCCACATGGGGTACATAGAGGGATGGCTGTTTCAAACCAAAGATGATGGATGTTTGTTCCCACAGAGTTTACAGAATCGTTTGGGGATTTGGAGAAAAACTGTTTCTACCTATTAATTTGATCTGTCAAAGGAATTTAGTGGTTTAGTGATGGTCTCCTGGCTCTACCCATACAGACTAGTGTGTGCTAATGGTGGTTAAAGAATTTTAAGTTCATGTATGCCTCCCAGAACACAGTGTTTGCCCAAAGAGGTGGAAATAGCTGGATGAAAAGAGAAGGGGTAAATAATGGCATGATGGCCAACAAGGTGTTCTTTAAATGTTGTGCATTCCCCAGTACTCACATAGTGCTGTTTCTTGCTTCCCAGTCTAAAAATTACTCCAGAGTGCTATGAATTAATGAACTTGCTTCTCTTTTAAGGGTAATCTTGCATATTAATTTATACATGTCAGCATTCGGAGGATGAAGTTCAGACACGAGCATGGCAGGCTTGGGGGGAAAATGGACTTCTTTTCTTAAGGAGCACAGGTGGAAGGGAAAGTCAGGAGATGAAGACTAACAGAAGGTCTTCTAATTCCTTCTGGCTGAACCCAAAATGGCCACCACATCTCAGTGTTCAGTACTCTACAAATGATGGAAATGCTGGATTTCTGGGCATTTCTCCTTTGAACAGTTAGCACACACACGGGGGTTATATATTGTACATACACAAAATCAAATGTTGATTCTAGCTCTTCCTGAGCATGCAGTGTAAGTGTGGGCAGTATTTGCCTGTTGCAGCTCAAGGTCTTCCTGCAAGTAAGTGGGACATATATTGGAATGCTGTCTGTAAGAGCAAACTGTCAAGGCCTGATGGGAAGTGGGACCACAAGGCTGGTGCAAAACTAAACACCTGTTTATCACAAAGCACAAGTGATAATTCATCTTAAACAAACTGATTTTTCTTCTTCTCCCTCATTTTGTTGCACTGGTAGGTCTGAACTGTCTGCTTTGCCTAAGCCTTCTCTTAAATAGCTATTGCTTTCATCTGCAGCTCTGCACTAGCACTTATTTTAGCTTTCTTCCAGTACATCCAGGCTGCCAAGCCTCTCCTCTCAGGCCACGGGTTTTGCACTTCTGCTCTCATAACAGTAATCACCTGGGGAACAATATTTACATTCCTGAATTGCTCACCCAAAATAGGAAGTTGGGTGGAAACAGTCTGTCCTACATAACTTCCATTGCTTCCTGGTTTGGGTGGGAGAGGAAGTAGGAGTACTGAAACACTGCTAAAGAGACTGTTCTCATGGTGTTGATGACCTAAGTGTACTTAGTAGAACACAGAACTGGGGAGAAGGGGACTTTATCTAGACTTTATTTCTTGAATTCAACACATGAAGTGGGCAATTGGAAAATCCTGTATATTCCTAAAAGTAATTTGTAACTTTAAATAGATTTAAGACTCCTTAAGAGAGGAAACACTGAAGCTCTTAAGATATAACTTGGTATCTTCCCCTTAATGCAAACTGTGGAGAAAATAAAGCATTGCAAGAGTTTTCTATGCTAAAACAATGCTAGAAGCTCAATATAGCGCTAATTCCATGCTCAGTCTACTGTGCAGCATCTGTGCGCCACTGAAAACAGGAACTTCAGCACAAATGCTGAACTAATCATCCAGTTTAAAGGCTAAAGGGTATTCCTGCTCGCTTCAGCTCCAACTTGAAAATTGGTGATCTTGGCAACCAGTCTTTCAGATGGGGTTTTAAAGTAGCTGAATGTCCTTGTAATCTGATGGCAGTTCTCTGGTTTCTTAGTATTAATTTCCTGAAAAACATGAATGTTTGTATTTTTACTTTAAGTTTCTGGTCATTCTGTCCCTTCTTTCAGATCTCCAGGTTTTAAGCTTTGTGTATATGTGCTATAATCAGTGTGCTTTAAAGTACAAAAGCTTGTTCTGAAGTTCTACTTCAGATTTTTATTTCCCTGGCAAAAAAATCTACTCTTAAGGTGTTTTCAAGCACATTAACCTGCAATTCTTTGTAGTCTGCACAGAAAGTGATACTGCTTTCTAGCCTATAAAAAGACTAAATCATTTCTTCAAAAGTAAACATTCTCTCAAATGTCAGTATAAACAAGGTAGATATTTGAACATTCTTAATGTTTAATGGTTTGGAATAGCTGATTATCAGACTGCATTTCTCTCACTTGGAAGTGGATGCCAAAGGAGTAACTGTGATACATTGAGGTTGCGTAAGCAGACGCATTTCTTCTGATAATTGTAGATCTGTCATCCTGGCTGCAGGCGTGGTGAGACTTCATGCTACAGTAAGTTCTGGTTTCTAGAAGCCACAGTGTATAACTGTGAATTCTCAGTGGTTCTTGCATTCACTTTTCCAGGGTGTACTTTTCAAGGCATTCAAATGCATCACCTCTTGGAGTTCATGTATTGAGAGCAGAATCTAGAGTTTTCTCTGAAATCTGACATAATTATGTAGACTTCCTTGCTTTAGGAACAAGGCTATCTAATAAAGGTATAAATTCTGTATTTCAGACATGCAAGAAAGCATTTCAGTCAGGCTGAGGGAAGCCAGCTGGATGAGGTTCGACAAGTGATGGGAATGTTGGCCTTTCCTTCAGACACTCATATCTCCCCCTATAAGGTAAGGATCTGTTTGAAACTCAGTGGTACAGCAGAATGATAAAATACAGGTTGCAGTGATTTTTCCTGACAGGAAGTTACACTGATAAGCTGCAGATCAAATTGTTGTTCTAAGTTTACTTTCTAAAATCCACCTTTATAATAGTCCTTAACTGTAATAACCAGTCCTTGCCTGTACACCAACCCAGATAGTATTTGTGGTGTTGTAGCTGGATCTTAATAGTAACACAGATTCACACCGAACTAGGTTTACCACAAGCCCAGTAGTAAAGATCTGTGGGACTGGAAGCATGATAAACTAATATACAGTAAGAGGTGGAAGATGGGGAAGCACAATGCAAAGCAGTTCTGTTCAAGATACTTGGCTGTGTCCCTCATACACCAGCAGCAGTTCTTAATTCTACTTCTTTTGGAATGAAGAAAGGGAAGATGATTTGAATGATCTGAAAGCAGTATTTTTGATGCTTATAAGTGTGTGTTCATTTATTTGGATTATACAGATTAATGTAGATATTAACAGTAATATCTGCATCTAAATTTGAGTCAAGCAAAATTCATAGGTAGTTACTGTTTCTATGGATTTTGAGTTTGTTCTGTGGTTATGTGCTAATTCACTTGGGTTTTTTTACTTGGCATTGGAGGCAGAAGGTAGATGAGAGTTGAGCTGGCAAAGCAAAACAAGAATCCTGTGAAATGCCAAGGCAATATGTGGCAATGCCAGTGTAAACGTGGGTTAAACAATTGATGATGAAATCAATGGCTTAACAAAACACACAAAAGAAACCAAACCACAGAACTAATGTGAAATTCCTGGAGTCCTGGAAGGATCCTGGTATTATGGATTCTGCATTTGATGCGAATTACAAGCATAAGGGATAGATGAGTTAAAGACTGGGTTCGAGACAGAGTTTGTTGTTTTAGTAGTTAGAAATAGGCAGAAATAAAGCCCCCGTGTTCTGTTCCAAGTATGAACGGAATGCTTCGATGAGGGAGGCCAAGGAGGAAAGCAAGTATTGTCTCACATACAGCCATACAATTGGAACAAATTCTGTACTACCTTATGGATTATGCTTAAAACATTCAAGTGTATTGAAGTTATATTTTGGGTCCTCAATAATTACCTAGATAAACAGAGTGCATGCGAATTTGGAAATACCTTTGTTACGCTGACTAGGAGTTCTGTGCATAAATGGCTTCTTAGAATGGCTTTAAGTAAAATCGCTTTTAAATCTGTGAGCACATTTCTCAGATCATAATATCTCTAATTAGTTGATTTTTATTAATCCAAGGGAAGAAGTGTCTCCTATAACCAATGAATAGAAGCTCCTCTACCTCATTGCCTATCTTTTAGTACTTTAAGGAAACCATATTTAATGTTGTAGCAAAAGAAGCTATTTTCTCTTGATACCCTGTGAACAAGTTTATGTAGCTGTGGCTGGAATTATTCCAGTTGGACTCTTTAGTAAGCTGCTGCTTTTGTGTTCCATCATCTAGGACCCTAATTACAAGTTTTTCTCAATCATTAATAGTACTTTCTTTATCATGGATTTGTTGGAGGCTCTGTCTGTTCAACCTTCTCAAGAATTGCCTTGAGGTCAGAACAAAAAGCTTCATCCTGGAACTGCGGGAACGTTCTGGCCTTAGATGGGGAAGGTCATAGAGCAGACAGACATGGAGTCTGGTGGCTGAAATGGTGCTTTTTACATTACAGAATTCTGCAAACAGTAGATATTGCAAAAAGGTATCTGCAGAATTAGCCTGATTTGAGATACGGAACACTTCTGACTTCTCAGTGTTAATGGTTCAGAGGCTACAGAGGAAACATTGCACAATACTAGTGTTGCTCTATAAGCAGGCCAGCATTCTAGAACACTAAATGCAAGAAATAGCCTTATCAGGATTTGCTTCCCTTAGTTAGGACACTTGGTAGATGGCAGAGGGAGGCTGAATATTAAACCAACTATTTTAAATAATACTTGATTTAAACTGTGTTTCTAGTAAAATTATGTTAAAAGGTACTTCTAAACAAATACATTTCCATGCATTAGTATGTATAGTTCTGTTTTGTGATGGATTCAGTCTAGTGAGTTTTGCACAATTTACCACTCCCAAGCTGTTCTCCCCTTGGACAATTCCATTGAAAACAACTTATACTTGTGTTGTTTTTTAACAGGATCTCTTGGACCCTGCTCGATGGAGAATGCTGATCCAACAGTTTAGATACGATAACTACAGACTACATCAGCTGGGAAACAATTCTGTTTTTACTATAACACTCCAGGCAGGCCTTTCAGCTATAAAAACACCGTATCCTTTAATGCACATACTGCTGTCCAGTGCAAAAGAACATAGTGGGTTTTCTGTTCTATAGCTTCTTTTCAGAGAGCTCAAAGAGGAAATGTGACACTTGAATATTTTTGAGTTGTTTAAATGGATGCTGAACTAGTTTCTCCATTAAATTAAGGGGAGAATATAATAAATGGTTTAAGAAAAGCCCAAACCAAAATTAAGGTGGCATTTACACTGTTTACATACTAGGTTGTATTTCCATGTGCCTGACGTTAGTGAATGTATCTGCAAAGGTTAGTGAGGTAGGGCGGAATTGTTATTTTAAGCACTTCGACACAAATTTACCCTGCGTTCATGTCAATATTTTAGTACAGTCTGCATCTTCTGAAGCTTAATTGGAATTGCTACACACCCTGGTGCAGATGGCTGGTGATACTGAAGTGTTCTAAGTCAGGAATTTTACCTGTAGGGGGTGCCGGACACTTGTTGCTCACTTTGTTCCTTGAAGCACTTGATTCTTACATATACGCAGTTAAACGTAGATTAAATGGTCATGTGTATTCTCTAGCCTAGGCTCTATTTCCATAGTTCACTTTTTCCAGTGCCTCTCATTAACCGTTATTGCCTTCTGTGGTGGTTGTTCCTTACCTTTGCTGTTAAACAGACAGTGTTACAAAGAGGATGGGAGCTCAAAAAACCCAGACTGCCCTGTGTGTAGCAAATCCCTGAACAAGCTGGCTCAGCCCCTGCCTATGGCACATTGTGCCAACTCCCGACTAGTCTGCAAGATTTCGGGGGATGTAATGAACGAAAATAATCCTCCTATGATGTTACCAAATGGATATGTCTATGGATACAATGTAAGTGTTGAAATCAGTCACTGGGCACTGCTGGTTTAGACTTTGGTTATAGTAACTTTACATATCCAAATGAGAGCTTATAAATGCAGTAAAAAGCCAGAAGGATCTTCTGCATGAACAGCAGAAAAGTACCTTCTTGTAGCAGTTTTTAAAAGACTATGTGCTTACATTGTTCTTTACAGAAGCTAATGTCTGAACACACGAATGTATAGCATGAAATCGAATGGTATTGGAAGTCTTTCTCTGTGAGAGTGATAATCATAGAATCAGAGCAGTTTGGGTTGGAAGGGACCTTAAAGGTATATAGAATAAGTAAGGTTTGTGAGCAAAGGTATCTTGACCTCAGCCCGTGACATCATACTTCTCATTTAAAAAGTTTACTTGATAGTTAAATAATGCTTTATTATTAGTTAGATAAGTAATTATCAAATACTGATTAGTAATATAGTTAATAGCACTAATAGTATATATAGCAATAATTAGTAATATAATTAATACTAATAATCTAATACTAATTAGTAATTATCTGTTACTAATAGATTAGTAGATAGTAACTAATAGATTAGTAGATAGTTATTACTGTTCATTTCATTCTTTTTCAGTCTCTGCTTTCTATTCGTCAAGATGACAAAGTAGTTTGCCCAAGAACCAAAGAAGTCTTCAACTTCTCACAAGCTGAGAAAGTCTACATCATGTAGGTCCATACAACTCCTGATGAAGTGCCGCTGGAATTTTGACACAGTGTATATTGGCATACCCTTTATGGGGGGGGCCTTAATGTGTGGCAAAGAAGCAAAACCTGCCACCTTGGGGATCAGACCTGTCGGTGGCATTCTTGTTTCTTGCGACCAAAGATCAATAAGCAACAATAAACACTCTTTAAAAACAAAACAGGAAAAAAAAAGAGAGGAATTATGACTTAAGTTTGTACTTGAATAAAAACGAAAACGAATTTTGATTGTTAAGGTTTTGTAACAAGGTCAAAAATTGGACTCTTCTCAAAAGTATTTTCATCTTCTTTAAAGGATAGATTTCTTTAAAGATGGACACTTGCACTGGGGGAAAAGTTACAACAGAGTTGAAATTAAATCCATTGTTCTTCCCTCTTTTTCACAATTGTCCAAGACCCTTTTGTTAGCAAAGATTTCAGTGCTACCAATATGTTCTCCTTGAAGCTCCTCTTTGCCTTCTTTATGATCCTCTTGTGAAGTTCTCCTGAACATGAATTCTGTAACTTATTTCTGTGGGAAGGTACTGATGTCTTTGATGCAAGAGTGGCTTCTCTGGAGGACCAGCTTTGAAGGAGTACAAAGGCTTTTTCCAAACCCAAATCTTTTAAGGAGGTTGCATAAGTATCAAGAGGAACTGAGAACATTTCAGGCAAAATCCAATGCTTGTTTAAATGTTCTTTTTCCAGTCTACCATAGTGTTAAAGTCCTTCTAAAGTTATTAGTTATGTGCATAGGGTTCAATATGAAATCATTAGTGCTACTGCCTTATTTCTTGCTTTGAGAATGTACTCACATGAAAATGAGCTGGTATTCTTAAGTGTTGGGCAAAGTTTCTGAAGATGCCTTGCAGGATGATTACATAATTTTAGGGTCTAAATAGTCTTCATTACTGAAACTAATAGTTCAATTTTAACAACTACAGAACACATCCTTATGACTTTTCAAACAGAATTAAACCATTGTAGTTTAAACAGAACCATATTGTAGAGGTTTGTATTTAGCGCTTATTTTTGCATGTTGATGTTGATTAGCTAATAAAAGATTGTAAATGTACAACATGTTAATAAAAATTGTTTTCCATTTCTTGATTATATAAAACTAGAAAGCTGCTTTGTATTTAAGTGTGGGAAACCAACCCTTTTGTAAGGGTCTTTCTTCAAAGGAACACAACTTCCATGTGTTGTTTCTTAGTGTTCTACAAGATGTAAAGATACACACCAAAACACCACCACAGCTCTACCTGTTCTTGCTTCTCAGTCAGTTCTTGAGCATTTTAGTCAAATAACTGTATTTGGTTTAGGCTTTTCATATCTGAACAATCTGCTCCCAATCAACCATCTTTTTTTGTCACTTCTAGAAGCTTGCCTAATGTCCTTATGACTTTCTGATAATAACAGGTTGTGGGAGGTGTTAGGTGCAAGGTTTTAATGCATAACCCAATGCCTTAAAGAATACTAACAAATAGCTCTATTCCTGCTCAACTCACAGAGATCAGCTGCAGTCAGTTCCTGAACCAGCTGCTCTGAAACTGTAAATACCCTGGCATTTCCAGCGAGGTATGGCTGAAAAGGCTCCATTTTCAGGAAGCATTCCTGTTCTGAAGTGTCAGTATCACAGGCACACTGCAGAGCCACCAGCTTGTTCCTGCACCTACTGCTGGAGGGGTTGGTCTCCCGCAGTGTTTTCTTCAGTGGCAGATTTAGTGATTCCTTAGAACATGAGCAATGTGCCAAGAGGAGGTGCTGGCAGACAGTGAGAGAACTTGCACCAGTAGCTGGAGTAATTGACGATCAGTTAAGTAGTGTCTGATTTCTTCCTCCTGGGGCAAGAGCTGAAGCTTCATCAGCTCACAAGGGGAGAGGATGTCAGCCTGGGGCACAGCATTACTGAAACTCCAGTGGAATAGCTTCTCTTCTGCTTTGACAGACATTCACAGCAGGGGTAGCTAGGGATGCAACCTTGGGTTTCCCTACTTCACAGAAGAGCATAGAAGGCCAAAGGAGAGAGGAAAGGGTCGATTTATCAGCCATGAGGAAATGTATGGTGACCATACAACAATTGTAGGGTATGCAAATTGTTGCTTTCACTTCTTTTAAGTACTAGTTAGAGCTGTGGCTTCCTGAGATTTCAGCCCTTTTTGCTTTCTGTGGCCTAAGCAGAGTGGTGGAGAAAGCCGCGTTCCCAAAGCAAATAATGTGGGAAGGGAGAGGAGAGCAGTTGTCTTTACGGAGAGTATCACTTCAGAGGCACTGCTGCCCGCCTGAGCTCTGAGCCACTGATGGTGTGTCACAAAGACGGTGTTCAGGAGGAGCAAAGGGAAGCTTTGGCTGTTTGTTAGCCATGACTGTTTGCTTTAGGAACCTGCGGTCAACCAGCTTGTTCTGACTACAGCGAGACCTGTTGGACACGGGCAGTCACAGCCCCCTGGCTGGCCCCTGTGGACTGCTCCAGAATAGGCTCTTCAAGCCTGGCTTCATCGTTGAGTTTGCTTTGCCATGACAAGAAGCCTTCCAGCTCTGGGACTGCTGGAAGCGGTGTCAAGGACACATGGCTTCAGTGTGGCTTGGAGTTCATTCCCTGACTGCTTTCTGCAGCCTTGAGCTCCTAGCCCAGCAGAGCTGTCAGCTCATACCTTGTATCATGGGTGGTTTCAGGCACCAAACCAAAAGCCATGTGTGACTCCTGAATACAATCTTCTTGCATGTAAGCACCACTTCCATAACTGTTCCACCTGTGGGAATCCCAAGAAGAGGACTTTGAGAGCAGGGTTTGTATAATGTTGAAGGTGAGGCAGGGTTACAGAGGCTTTACTCAACAGTGGGAAGTTTGGGTAGAGATCCTGTTAAGCCTGTCTCATCCAGTGAGATCTTGCATAGAGGTAAGTTCATAAAGAATAGGATGGGGAATCACAGAACCTGACAGTAACCAGATGTTGAAACTAAAGCGAATATGGCCATGACCTGCTAGGTGGGAGCTAAGCTGCTTCTGCCAATTGCACGTCTTGGCGTGTTACCAGCGGTGCCTGTGTTTTGTGTCAATCAGAGTGGCCGTTGACTCCTTTAGCTGAGATTCCTTGGCTTTTTTATGGATGACCTGCAGCATCTAAATGTCTGGCAGAGTGCCGAGGTGGAAGACAAAAGGCAGTCCATTTGTTTCCTCAAAGGCACAAGGTGCGGCCTGTGCAACGAAGGACTCTGCCTCTACATTAGTAATCGACCTCTTCCATTTCCCAACTATGTCCTTTCAAGATGTGGCTGAGCTGGAAATGGGCAATGTCCTTCACTGTGATGTTTTTTCAGTCTTGCAAAGTGATTTAACAAATTGAGGCTGGGGATTTTGGTTGTAGTGGTCCTGTTTGAAGGAACACCAGTTTGTCCCTGTTGTGGGCAGGAGAGGTTGAGAATTGCCTTCATCTCTCATGTTCGTTGTGGTCCAAACCCCTGCTCTAAATGCTCCTCCAGAGTTGCAAAAGGAGAGGGTCGTGCTGGTAGCTATTTGTACTGGTAACTGTTCACGATGCCACGGGTCTCTTTGATACCTCCTTCAGCTTTAAGTATTCCATTATCCACCAGGCTGAGAAGGGTTCAGGATGTGGTCACATTTTGTAGGTAGGAGAGAAGTTGATAGTATGCTCAGGCAAAACATTTTGCAGGAAGCTTTAAAGAGTGATGGGCTGGTACGGTTTGGGGTTTTTTTAATATAAGCATGTCCTTTTCTGCTCATTAATAAGATTAATTTTATAGGAAAAAAAACATCATTTAGGACAGGAAGAATGAGAAAACTGTGTCCAGTTGGTAGTCAACAAAAGGAAGCCCCCGAACACGCTCATCAGAGCACTGCTGAGGGAAAAGCGGTAATACTGTGGCTTCCTTCTTTTCTGCATCAGGTAGCCTGAGCAGAGCGGGTTGGGAGCCGCTCCAGACACTTCAGGCAGGGCACGCTTTGAGGCTACGCTATGGTTCTATGCACTGGGTGTCCTGTAGCACATTGAGGTCACTTGGTAACACAAAATGACTGTCTGAATCAATTCCATCCTGTTTCCATGTCCTGTAGCAAGGTGTCAGGCTCTGCTCAGCACGTTGTTTCTCTTTGCTGTGTCCTGGAGCCTGCAGCAGGATGAACACCATACCCCGGCAGCAGGTTAATGGGCCTTTGGGGCTTCCTGCTTCAGTCTTGTACTCCTCAGGCCAGAGTTCTTGGTTGCATTCTCCAGCACACTCCACCTTGGGGCTATTTTGATGTTGTTTGCCTGGCTGTGAAGAGTGATTTTTCCATGGTTTGGCTTTCTGATGTTGGGTACAACCAACACCTTTAATGGCAAACCTGGATTTTAGTGTCATGTTCTCCCAGCTGCTTAGCTCCATGCTTTCCAGTTTAGTGCACCAAACCCCAGCCCAGATGAACAGGATAGTTGATCAGGATTGGAGCACCTCTGGTCTGGAGACAGGCTGGGAGAGCTGGGTTGTTCAGCTTGGAGAAGAGAGGGCTCCAGAGAGACCTTAGAGCAGCTCCAGTGCCTAAAGGGGCTTTGGACAAGGGCCTATAGGGACAGCCCAAGGGGAATGGCTTTAACCTGACAGAGGGGAGACTGAGATGAACTCTTGGGCAAAAGCTCTTCCCTGTGAGGGTGCTGAGGCGCTGGCACAGGGTGCCCAGAGAAGCTGTGGCTGCCCCATCCCTGGCAGTGCTCAAGGCCAGGTTGGACACAGGGGCTTGGAGCACCCTGTTCTATGGAAGGTGTCCCTGCCCGTGGCAGGGGTTGGAGCTGGAGGAGCTTTGAGGTCCCTTCCAACCCAAACCATGCTGTGATTCTAGGGTTTGCTCAGCCTGCTATTCTAGAAAGTGCACTGCATCAATCAGCACAGTGGCTCCTGAGCCATGGGCTCCTCTGGAGACTGCTGGAGTATTGTACAGGAAGAAAACCCTGAGGAGTGGACTGATGAATGAGGCTGTTTAAGCAATGGAGTTTGTTCAGCAGTTCTTTAGGACCTAATCTGAAAGAGCCCTCATTCTCCGCTGTGATCGTGGAGGGCTTTGAGCCTCTCATGTGCTGCATCCTTGAAACAGAGAAAGGCAACCTGAGCGTGGTGCTGCCATCAGGAGGGAGTAGCGAGGGCTATGAAGGGGCTGGTGCCACGTGGCTGGAAGCTGGAGTAGAATCCTGCTTGCTTATGTCTGCTCCTCTTACACTGCAGCGGAGCAGTGGGTGCCCTGAGATGGGCAATGGAGTGGAGCAGAAATCCCTTCCCAGCCCAGCTGGCTCAGGGTAAAACATTTCCCAAATCAATGTGGAAATCAAAGCGGGTTAAGTGGGGAATAATACGCGAGGGGCTGAAACCCACCTCTGTACCTACTCCTTTGACCCTATTTCCTATCCCATTAGATTAAGCTTTATTTTGTGCATTCCTCAAGGAAATGTTTTATCTACCCCTCAGAGCAGGGGAGCAGGTTTTCCCAGGGAGCTCATCTGAGTTCCCAGCCAGGGCTTTTTCCTGACGGAGCCAGGAGGAAGAACAAGGAGAGAAAGATGATAAACTCCATTCACTTCAGGACAAAAAGATCATTAACGAACTTAAATATTTTGGTCTCCCCCTGGAGATTGCGAAGGATCCTGCAGACAAGTGCCCCAAAAGGAAATAAACAGATCATGAAATCAGTTGACAGTTTCCTCTACCTTCTTTGCAAACCACAGCAAGACGAATCAGTCAGAAGAGCCAAGACCAGAGCTGTGGAAAGCTCTTGGGTGTGTACCTGTGTGCCCCATGTGGAGATGTCTCCTCTGGTTAAAGCAGTGGCTTGAAGGACTCAAACCATAGAAATATGTTACTAAATATTGAAGGAGATGAGGGGCGAATTGGTCTCAGGAAAGCTCGAGTTGTCCTGGATGCAGTCACTGAACATCTCTTAGGGGTCTACATTAATTCTCTCCAGGTATGCCATCACCATGCTTTGTGCTGTAATCAGAATCACAGAATCATAGAATGGTTTGGGTTGGAAGGGACCTTAAATGGGATGAATACCAACAAGTATGTGATCTCACCTTCTGAGACGGTCAGACAGTGAAGAATAGATGGGAATTGGTGCTGCTGATGCAAATCCGTTGGGGGTTTGTTTTCCTGCAGGAGCACTCTGTAAATGTTGATCTCAGACACACATAAGCTCCGATGATCCCGACTTTGTGTGTCTGTTTACTTTGAATTTCAATGTCACATCCTTTGCCAGCTCTCAGGCTTCAGTGACGCCTTAGCCTACTTCAAAACCCAGTGTATAAAGAGGGTGCTGTGTTTATAGGAGGGGCAGTAATTCAGTTTAACTACTAGGTATAGAGAAAAGCACAAGAGCTGCAGCTGAATTGCTGGTTTGCTCCTTCAGTGAAGAGCAGACCTTCTTAGACACACCTAACTTGTCTAGTTTCTGTAAGACATGGGAAGAATGTCACCTGCCCTGTTAAGAGAGAAATCATCCTTCCCTTGGCCAAAACACATTCCCTGTCTCTCTGTATGGAGCCTTCCTCTGAGGAGGTAAAATTGAGAATTCCACATTGAAGTAGGATTAGCAGTTGCTGTATCCAGAAATACCTCTTTGATTCTACACCAATTAGCAAAGGATAATGACTAGGTTCTTTGCATCAAGAACCATAAATAACATAGGCTGTGATCTCTGTGTGTGAGGATGAGATGCTGAATTAAATCTTGATCTGAATGAGGTATTTGTCTTAATTCTTCTTTTCCATACCTTGTATTTCCAAGAAGAGCACGAAAAGAAGTCAGAGTGCTGGTACCATTTTGGGGCCAACAAAGCCAACATTTCTATTGTGGTGGTTTGCAATAATAATAAAAGCTATTATTGCAAAATAAGCCCTCTGCCTAGGATCCAGCAAGTCTAAAATGAATCATTATCTTCATTATTTCACCCCATCAGAAAAATTAAGCCATAAGAATTGTTCTAGCAGCTTAAGTAAAGAGTATGGTCTGGTTGCATATTGAAAGCAGCAAAACAGAGCTTTGGGATCCGCCAGAAAGTCTCACGCTCAATTTAAGTGGTCCTAGGTTGGAGCAGATGACCCTAGAGGTCCCTTCCAACCTGGGAATCTATGATTCTATGACTAAAGTATCTAGGCTACAACACAAAGTATCGTAGGGCAATGAACATTCCCAACCTTTACGCAAACCCCATGAAATACACCAGCATGGATCAGTTCTCTTAAAATCCCCAAGATTAACCTCACGAATTCCTATGCTCCAGGCAGCTTCCCTGCTGTGGGCAGTCAGAGGGGTTGCTCCTACACTTTCCACCGTTACAGGAACTTTCCGATGGCCCTTATCTGTCCTTAGGGAATTGAGTCTTGAAATTGGGAGCATTCTTGGACACTCACTTTTGTCTCAAGGACTCTTCAAAGTGCTGCAGTTTCCTTTTTCTTCAACTCTATTTACAGAATACTCTCCCTCCATCCCGTCCTCTCTCTTGGATCCACCGACAACTTCACAGCAGGGGTAGCCCAAGCTCCACCTTGAGCATTTATTGCTGGAGTCACTGGGTTTACATGTGTGCCCCCTCTGGTTTGTGTAACAGTTCTTCTCTGTAACTTTCACTTTCCAAAGAGCCAGGAGTGGTTGATCTCCCACGCCCCGATTTCAGGTGTCCAGTCTCAAAACTGTTTACAACCCCGCGTTGGTTGGGTAGAGCACATCCGTCAGAAAAACCTCATCATGAGACAGAGAATCTGTTTCCTCACTGGTAAAATACGTGCCTGGTTTCCAGTTTGAATTCAGCTTTTGTTTCCTGTGTTTTTCACTGTTACACTCGAGATCATTTAATACATGATATTTTCCCCTGAGGATCCTTTTATTTTAGGGACAAGTTACGTCTCTAGTCGAGCCTGATGTATTATTTGTAGGCACTATTGTAACTCTTTCTTTTCTGCACTTTATTCTTATAGCCTTCCTATTCGTCACTGATTCTTTAAATGAAAACTTGTATTATTTCAGTATTGGCCATGCTGTTCACATGTTATACACAGGTAAATCTCCACTACTTACAGCTTTTTGTTACCACTCTGGAACTGTTTAACCCTGCTGTTGCCACAGTACAACTCCATATAATAAGGGCATATCTGAAATAAGCTGGTGGCTCTGAAGCAGTAAGAATTGCTGTTTTTCTAAGCAGCATATCCAGAACACGGATCAATGTTCAAGCATATAAGGAAGAATTTCTTTACTGTGAGGGTGATGAGGCACTGGAATGGGTTGCCCAGGGAAGTGGTGAATGCTCCATCCCTGGCAGTGTTCAAGGCCAGATGAGACAGAGCCTTGGGCATTATGGTCTAGTGGGAGGCATCCCTGTCCATGGCAGGGGGTTGGAACTGGTTGATCTTAAGGTCCTTTCCAACCCAAACCATTCTATGATTCCCATGCCCTCAGAGCCTGGTTACCTGAGATCCTTTTGGAGACAATATAGTGCATTTTTGCACCATAAGCATTTATTTTCCTAAGCATGACAAACAGGTTTTTCTTGCACCATTTAAAACAGAGTCCAAGCAGTGGTTATGAGCATGTGGAGCTGCGAGAAATCATATTGCTCGTGGATAATTGGGATTCCTCGTTTGCAGTAAGTAAACTAATGCTGTGTTTCTACATGAATGGATTTCTCAGTGTTCCCATCATGGCTCTGGAGCCACTTTAATCATCCTGTGGTTACAGAGCCTGTGGCAGCATTTTGAGGACTCAGTTCACCCTCATTGGCCTTTCAAGAAAGAGCCACTTCTCTGCCAGTTGCAGACATTTCAGTTTTAATACGATGGGAAACGGAAGGGTTTGCACCAGCTTTTTTGTGCGAGTTTAATAATCAAGCTTTTCCATTAGTTTCTGCACCAGCCCATACATCTTCCAATGCTCCTTTGATTCACTTCTGTTGGTTTTTGTTTTT
>JANRGW010023422.1:0-12316 GCA_024733675.1 Psilopsiagon aymara
GTGGCCCTCCTCTGGACTTGTTCCAACAGTTCCATGTCCTTTTTATGTTGAGAACACCAGAACTGCACACAATACTCTAAGTGAGGTCTCACGAGAGCAGAGTAGAGGGGCAGGATCACCTCCCTTACTTGCTGTTCAAACTCCTTTTGATGCAGCCCAGGATATGGTTGGCTTTCTGGGCTACACTACATTTTAGATGTCAAATTTAGGATCAGATTCATTAAATCCTGTTAATACCCGTTTTACTGTGCAAGGATTCTGTATAACTAATCTGAATTTAGGGTATTTATCTGACTTCAAGTTCTGTCGTGATCTTTATTTGAAAAGGTAGAAGCAAATGAAAAGGCACTATTTGTTCTAGTGTGGCAAATTGTTAATGATTCCTAGAAAAGTTATGCACCTTTTAAGGAAATATTAATAAATGAGGATTTTGATTACAGGCTCGTGTTTGAGCAAAGGATCATATGCAACTACTGAGAATGATGATGAGAGCTACAGTTTCAGCCTCTTACTGATTTGACAGGTAGGAATGAAGACATGACATGTTTCAGGATGTTAATTCTTCCTTTGTATTTATGTTGGGTCAAGATAGGAAGAGACTGTAAAAATCTCTTTTCTCTGTCAGATGGTGATTTTGATATGTTCCAGTAAATTAGGTCTTTTTCCTCTTAAATGACCTGTGTGCCCATGACTGAATTTACTAAAGTCCTTTTCCAAGGAAATGTAAAGTGTTATCAACATTTAATTTCTTGATTCTTTATCACATTTCATCTTATAGAAAAGATGTAACAAAAGAAGATTTAAATTTTAGATGGATGTGGTGATATTCTCTAACAACTGCTTTTCACTTACATCATGCTAGATTCAAACTGCTTTATTCACCTTATATATAGATATTAAAGTTTTTGTTAGCTTAGATTAAGCAACAAAAGTGAACACATCTAAATAATAGTAGGTATTCATTTTATTTCCCATAGATGCTTATTTAAATTGGAGATTTTTATTCCCCTTGGATGCATGCATTTCTTTCAGGTGACTACAAAGAATGTCTAGAGTTACTTATTTGGATTTAAATGTAGCTATTAGACTTCAGAATTTATGTGGGATTAATTTCACTCTGTGTGAGATGAAAACAAAAAAAAACAAAATATGACATCAAACCAGCTAATTTGTAATTTTTATTACATATATATATAGCATTGTATGTATATATATTATAGCACATATATATTTAAATAATATATATAAACATATAGGTATGTTTATATGATATATATATTTTCCAGTTAGCAGCTAGGAAGATAAATTTATTATTTAAAAAGATAAATATATTTTCCATAATTGGCCATGCATGTTAAAGCACAGCTAAATTCTTGTAGTATTCCTTGCTCTAAAACAATTTTATGGTTGATGACATGAATATGAGTTTCAAGCAGAATAACACCTGCACCATACAGTCAGTGCCTTTGCAATACACATTTTTTCACAGCTGTGAAAATACTGTCCTCAGGATATATAAAAAATATCCTTTCCTTGTGCCACTTCCATGCTCTTTTCATATTTTTAAATTAAAATACTTGTTCTTTGGAAAGATTCTTCAAAAATCCAGTCAAATATTGATTAATGGTTTTATTTTGAAGCATCACATCAATTGATTCACTTAGAAGACTGATTTCAAGCAGCATAGGTCTCTTGAGCTATTGAAAATACAAAAATTTTGTTCAATATGCATTATAGCTTCCCCCAAATCCAAGGAAAATAATGCATGTCCATTAAGGAAAAAAAAAACAAATATACAATTTTTGGTTGTAACTGTTACTTACTGTACTTTCTGCTTAAAAAAATTACATGTCTCATTAAGAATAAGCATGATTCCAATGTAAATGACCTGAATTCAATTACTATTGTTCAAATTCAAGCTAGGAACTCAGAAAGCTAATTGGGATGTGTTTCTTTTTGTGTTAAGTGAAAATGCAGGAATATAGCAGTCAGAATTTAAGGTTTCTAAAGTCTACAGACACTAAATAGAAGAATAAATAATATTTTATAATAATATTTGAAAAATAAATATTTGATACAAGTCAAAAGATTGGTGGGCAGAAAATGTTTTATTACCTTGACACTTTTTCCTTTTACTGAAATAGCTTCTGCTCTGCCTTCCTCAACTCACTCTTTTCTCTCTCAGATTGAGTTGTTATATAAAGGAAAAAAGAGGACATATAGAAAGGATGAAGCAAGGAAGCAAGGACGGAATAGAAAAAGAAGAGCTTTCAGCAATGTATGAAACACAGTTATTACTGCTTTCAGGATCTGAAATAAAACTTCTTCCTTCCTCCATCTCATGCAGCTGAGAAGGCATGCGATAAAAAAGCCACGGTATTGACAGTGGAGTCACTGATCTCAAATGTCACATTTCAAAGGAAGAAAAACACTGAATAAAGCAATGCCCTGCTAAAAAGTTACTCAGCATTCAGGAGTACTTTTTCTTGTTATAAACTTAAATCTACTATGTATAAAAAAAGGAGAGCGAAACAAGTGCAATATTTTCTAGTGTTTCTAAACACCACAAAATGTGGATTTTCTGGTCACTAAATATTATACATTTTTACTGTTTACAGATGCATTTAAATAAATCTGTCTAATTATATTGAAGGCTGCATTGTAATCACACACTAATCCCATTTTTCCTGCCCAGAACATGATAACAATGAGCTTCATTGTTATTAAGATTTACAAATAGAACTGGGTTTGCATTGATTTTAAGATTGCTTTCTTTTATCCTTTTTTTTTTTTTTCCTCCTAAATGTGATTGGCTTTCTGCCTCAAAAGAATTATGTTTATGACCTTAAAACCAAAAGTAAGAAAGACAGATAAGTCAATTCTTGACACTTTCCCACAAAGACCAGACCATCTGGACACTTTGTATTTATAACAGGTGCTTCTGGGACTTAGAGCCTAATTCTGGCCCAGATTCTGTTCTGTATGGGTGACTTCATCACTGTGTGCAACTGCACATTGCATTAATTGAAGGGACTCAAAAAGGCCAAGTACAGCAATTAGTCAGTTGGTCAGGCAGAAAAGAGACTAGTGGCTTTGTGCCACCAAATGTTGAATGCACAGATGTAAAGCACCATCAACTTTTGCTCTCTGTGGTACTCTGCTAATCTCCTGCAGGTAGAGCACAGATCTGTCTTAGTCCAGGTTTTCAGCCTACTGGAAGCAACAACATAAATTTCATATCCACTTGGGAGAGAAAATCATAAGTTTGAATGGCCTAAAAAAGAAGCCACATCAGCGTAAAATTGACAGAATGGTAAAAGTACCAGATGGGCCAAATATGCTAGTTAGGGTTTCAGGTTCCAGTCTGACTTTTTAGGTTTATCCAATTGGCATATGTAAAGAAGCTATGAAATGTGTGTGATTTTGATCTTACAAACTTACTTTTTTTTGAACTATGCTGTTATAATTTGCATATACTCTACTTATTTGTAGGCTTACAATATTCTGAGGTAGTGATCAGAGATTGATCAGAACTTTTAGCTAGTGCCACTTGAAAAGTTAAGAATGCACCTGCTGTGCTATTCATTTCTACTGAGCAATACAGATAAATGTGGGTGGTGGAAGCATTCATTAATAATGTAAGTAAAATTGATCTGTATTTGGGTTTTAGCCTGGCATACAGCAGGAACTCAAGTTTTTTGTCTGCATCTTTTATGGATGCCATGTGTACTGTTGTGTCATACCTTTACTCAGCGTGGGTGTCTTAAGAAGGTCTGGATTTTTGCACTTCTTGTAATATAAAATTTCTAGACTAATCCTTTATTTTGAAAAACATAATTTTTGCTATATAGTTGGAAAAACTCAAACTAAGAACGAGTGAATTAAAATCATGTTTTGCTTAGGCCATTATTTCCACTATTATATTAGGTCTTGCGTACATTGCCCGCTTGAAGTCACCATTGTTATATTACAGAGCACTTAACATTACAGTGATATACTCCCGCTGCCTTCGTTCATAGTGCTCTCTACAGGAATTACTTAAAATAGTGAGGTGCAGCATCTGAAATATTATAAAACCTTGCTTAAACCTTTTTATTCATATGAGGTGTCTTAGAATTCTTCTATATTTCACATCTCCTATGATTAGGAAACAGCAGTGTGATCATATATATGTCCTACAAGAATATTCAAGGAAAATCTTTAAAAAAGGTTTTGAAACCCACTTTAAAAAAACTTTTTAAAATATTGCAAAAATAGCCTGCATTTTTATGTCTCCTGATAAATATTCTTAACTCTTGGTCTACCAAATATTTTTAGTTATTTTATTTTGTTAATGAGAAAAAATATTAAGAATTGTTAATGGAGTAGCTTATTATTGCTGTAAATATAGCTGCATTGTTTTACTCCAGCTATGGGCTGAATTAATAAACTCCTTTCTTTTCCAAGTTCAGATTATACTTTATTTTCCTGTGCAGTGTCCTGGTAAATCAGGGGTGTAAAACCCAGGAGATCTTGAGGAGGAAATATACTTTGTCACCTGAATTTGACAGCTTTTTCCTGCTACTAAATTTTAAAGTAGTGGTGCACATGTCAAAATAACCAGTGTTATTTTAAACTTTGCATTTTAATGCACATGCCCCTACAACAGATACTGACCTATCAGAACTAATTTGCTTCATCACAATGACATTTTGAAGGGAGCAGAAGAGAAAATTGACTGAGCTATAATGTTCTGAATTATATTGGTGGTAAGCACGGAAGAAATAAGATTTAAATTGTTCCCGGGGAGGTAAAGGAAAAGGACTGGGAAAGACACAGGAACACAAGTTACTTATCTTGTTTGATACAGGTTTCAGTATTACCCATCTGCTTTGCCTATTTAATTTGTGTGAGCAGGCAGGGGAATCAAATATCCTGCAAAAAAGGATTCAGAGGGATGATCATCTTACCCAACCATCCTGGAAAATTTTCAGCGCAAGTTGGGTGCATTAATGTCCTGGGATTATTGATCATTTTACATGCCATATTTCAGTTGCTTACCTAATTAAAATGCAGAACAGAGCTGAGGACACCACAAAGAGATAATGTGATGTGTGCAGTGATTTTAACAAAACTACCAAATCTCAGTGTAAGCTCACTGGACTTTTTTCAATATCCTGAGCGCATAGTGTATGATTAAAAAAAGGGGTATCAGTTGCTTCAATCGGATAACAAATATTGGAAACAGGCTTATACTTTAGTTGAAATACATTATTCCTCCTCCACGAAAAATTCATAAAAAAGTAGACAAGTCACTGGTCTAGTCTAAGATGTGTATGTGCCTGAAGTAATTCATCCTCTCATTCAAACAAAGAAAAGTGATTGTCGCAGAATGCATGGATTTCATTTGAGTTGGAAAACAAGGATGTTGGCATTCAGTGTTGGAATTCAATGCAGGACAGTGAAGGCTGCAGGAAGCCTACCATCATGATCTTTTATTATTTCTCACTTTCTACATGCATTTTCTAAATTCACTTGAACATATTTAATTCTAAATACTAATCTAGCCTAATTTTTATAATATAGAGACTATACAACTCTACAAATTCTGTAATTTAGAAAATAAATCCAAACACAGTTACCCCAAATTTGTGCGGAGGTAGCAAGAAGCAGAAGCTCACTTTCAGAGTCTATGTAGGATAATATTCAATGGCAAACACCAATACCAATGGCAAGAAACATTTAGCTAGCTGGAAAATGTCTTAGATGAACATAATGGCCGAAGAAACATGAAAAAATGTCTAGAAAGACAAAGATCGTCTTGCTAGACAATCCTAACCCTACAAACAGTTATGTTACCTTCTGATGGTCACAACTTTTACAATAACCAGTTCTATCCATTGTTGTGTCACTGCTGCTATATGTTTTGAAATTGCGTCATCGAGGACACCTCACCTGACAGCTCTGCCATAAGCTGCCAGATGGCAAGATGAATCAAGGATAATACAACAGTAAGTATTGTATGATTTCCTTAATTTGTCATAATTTTCCTGCTGGATACTCCACAGATTTAATACAGCTTCTCTGAACAACTGGGAGTTTTGTCATTATATACATACACATGTATATATATTTAGCTGTTTATATGAATTATATGATTAAGTGACATATTGGCTAATTGTTTAGTGCTTCCTAGCAAAACCAGGCATATAGCCATAACATGCCTGATATTCAAATGTTGTCCTATGAACAGAAATTAAGATTCTAAAAATCCTACTTAGCCTGCACTTTTTTCCAATTTGGAAGAGGCAATATTATCCCTGCAGGATAGAATAAGGAATGAACAACAACACAAAGTGTTTAATTGCACCTTATCTCAGTTATATAATTGAATCTAAACAGAGGAGTTCACCAGCTCTACCTCTGAAAGGATTCTAGATATTTTTATAACTCATATATTTTGCTGGTATTTATTTCTCTGAAAGATAAGATAATCTCAAATTCAAGGACATCCCTGGTCTTGATCAAGGTAGTGATAATAGAAACAGTGTTAACAGCAAAGGCAAAAGTAAGTAAAGGAACAGTTCCAGAAAAACAAATAAACACACAGTAAAAAAAATTAAAAATAAACCAAACAAAATAAGCGAACAAAAAACCCCCCAAAAAAACCTACCAAGAAAAAGAGGTTAAAAAAGAAAAGCAATAAAAATTACAACAAAAGATATATATTAGCAAGCTGGATTCCTCCATGAATACATATTACCTTGCTATATGTCCTTAGGAAAGATTACCATAGTTTTAAGACTCTAAAAGGAAAACCTTTTTTCTTCAGTATAATTAACTGGGCCTTCTGAAATGTAAATTGCTCCAGCACATGCAAAAAAATACAATACTTGTCAAATATCAGAATTGTTTTACTGTTATTTTTATTTCCTATTTAGTGATCTATTTATTTTTTTGTACATGTGTTATTCTGAGTATGGTCTCACGGACCACCTAACGTATTCTGATTTCTATGAGAACTGAATATCAAAGATGTAATCACCCATCCAGACCATAGCACAGCCCCTGAGTGTTGTAGCTAAGTGATAAGACATTTGCCTCAAAGGATAAAAAATTCTTTAACAAAGATCATCAGTTTGGGTCAGGTGTTCTGTCTCTGGGTCCTTCCTCACCAGCAGAGCATGAGAGAATGACAAGTCCTTGACTGAGGCAAGCACTACTTAGCAACAGCTAAAACATTGATGTGTTATCAGCATTGTTCTCAGACTGAAGTTGAAAACACAGCACAGCACCAGCTATGAAGGAGAATAATAACTGTCACAGCTGAACCAGCACACGAACAGATAAAGCTAGACATAAGGTGGCCTGTTAGGCTTACTGCAAAAGCCTAGGATGTTAATGTTTAATCCCTGAAACCTAATAAATTACTTCTGTAATACATGATGCATATCTGTAAATGTCTGCTTCACTGAGATATTGAATATCACAAAAAAACAAGTTTCTTATAATAACATTTCAAAGTTTAGATTAGCACAATTATTTTTACTATAGAATATTGGAGTATATTCATAATATATTCATTCTGTTCATAGAATGGCTTCTGATGTAATAAACACAAGTCATATAAAAGTGAGACTATGCCAGACCTCTACTTTTTACATCTACACTTAATCAGTAAAATAATGATTCTGAAAGCAGTTGGTATGAAACACTTTCAGAACATGTTAATGAATCCTTTGCCTCAGAGATTTCTCTTCAAAGATCCAGTTTTGACATGAGTTTTGAGAAAAATTTCAGTACATCTGAGCTACTAAAGAAAGATCCGGAAGCAAGCTTGAGCACTGTCTTCCTGGACCATCCACAGTGTTCGTTTTCTCTATTTCTGCTCTGTGCAGAAAGCTTCAACAGACAATTTCAAATGCAGTAGATATACATGATTATTCCCAAAAAGCAATGGTTAGATGAACCAGGGTTTGGCTTTAATCTTATACATTCCTCCAATATCAGCCTTGTAGGCTTTGTACCCTTGATCAACTGCACATGTATTTGCACTACATTCCAGTACCCATAAAACAAAATTTTACTATCACATGAAAAAAATGCAACCCTTCTAGTATGCAAACTGGAAAACCACACCAGAACAAAACCAGCACATTAGTGCTACCAGTAGTACTATGCATAGGAAATGAGGGACAAGAACTCATTGTATGGATATGGCCAGACCATTCTAGCCATTTCTAGTTGTAAGCACAATATAAGTAAATATTTGACACATGACCTTGTGTGCAAGTTTCTGGAAGAGATTTCCTGTTCACTCAGGAGATCAAGTGAGAGACAAAATATATTAAAATAAGGAATACTTGTTAATGTAGAAATGAAAAGACTAGAGAAGAAAGTTCTGTAGTCATGGCTCCAAAATCCTAAAGAGAAGTGATATTTCAGGCAATAAAATGAGGACGTGTAGATAGCACCTGAGACAAATTCATATTTCTTTTCTTTTGCCAAATATTAAACTATTACTATCTCTGGTCTTAAAGGCCAGATAGGGATTGGAAAGTTGAGTGCAACAATGTACTAGTGGACATCTAGCCAGAGAAAACTGATGCAATTTGGAAGACATATTGTCCTGGAAAAATATTAAGTCTTTTTATTGTACAGATGGTTTCCTGATGAGAACTGTGATATACGTTGCTTTCAATTTAGAGGTTTTGGATTCTGATCCTTCCTTTGGATTCAGATACTCTGCATGCTGGAAACATTCTCAGCAGACATCTATCATACAGATCATTTTTGTGGTCACTAAGAGAGAGCTAAAAAGAGATGAACAGTGGACTGTAGCTCAGTACTTGAACGTTTTTCTGGATACAAGCTAAGTAATGTGGCTACCTACGTAAGTATCATACAATAATCATTGAATATGATATGAGCTAAACAAAAACCTAAAAACTGTGTAACTGTAGAATGATAGAGGCGAGATGTGACCTCTAGAGGTCACTCACTGAAAGCAATGTCAGATTTCAAGTAACCTTAGATAAAAGGAAATACTAGGCAAGGTTACACTAGAATAGGAGAAAGACAACATCTCTCTCATATTTGCCTCTTTCCCCTGCTTCATTCATCCATCCACTGTTGGGCAAGTCAGGCGTTACCAGATCACCAGCCTATGCACAGCTTTATGTTCTTCCATGCCTTCTTGAATGATTCTGCCACCTGATCATTCACATTGATCATGTCTGGTTCTATGACGGGTCTTACCTCACTGGTAAGGAATATCCAGGACCCAAAGCAAACTGGAAATTTTCCTGTTACTGATCTAAATAGTTTGTCATTCTACCAGTTTAGGTGTCTTTTCAACAATAATCTCATAGTGTTTCCAGATTTGTCTCCTCTTCCACTGTGTCAATGATAGGCCAGGAACCTCAGGTACAGTGTGGTAGCTGTGAGCAAAGCAGTTTCAACTGAAGAAATTTTACTGAATTTATTGTTAATTAATTCAAAATTTTAATTATTGATTTGGATATTCGAGAAAATTAAAACCAACACAGATTCACAAGGAAAGAGCTTTCCTCCTTGTGCTTAACTTGAGTCCTTACCATTCCACATATCAATGTCCCTTGTTTTCATTTCACATCGCACTTGTCCCCCTCTCCAATTCTTCTGGCCATGCAGAAGGGTGGCTGTGTCAGTAAGCAACATTTTCTTTCTGCTGGTTGGTTCTTGCTTTTTCATCATTTCTATGCCTGGATAATTCATGACTGTAGTCTCTTAGCGGTTTCTGTGACCTGATATTTTTCACTTGCAGTCTACAATCCCTCAGAGGTGCCTTCTCTGGCGTGGCATGCCTCTTTCCAATAGTGAAGTTCCTGATTTCTCTCCAGTGATAGCTCCTTCTTCATGTCCTCTCCATTTCTCTGGAGGTGTTTTCTACATAACTCCAGTAACTTCTGTCTTTTCCTAAAGAGGTATGAATGAGGCCACTGGGGACTCCCCTGCCTTGCTGTAGTTTTGTTGCAAGATGAGGTGTTTACTTCAGTGTCAGAGCCCACCAGAGCCAGCTGTGCCTGGCCCAGAGCAGCTCAGAGCCTCTTCCGCAAACGGTATCCTGCATCCGTCAGCTGCCCAGCCAGCCCACCAGTTACACTCAGTACAGCATTTCTGTAGGCGCTTTATTTCATCACCCATATGAAAGTGGTTCTATCCCTGAGCCTGGACCTTGACACATTTAACTTGCACACTTAGGTATAAAATGCATATGTGGTACATTTGAATTGTTGTTTTTCCATTCTGGAAAAGTTTTTTTCCATTCTTCTGTGTCTTTCAACTTCCAGCTACCATTTTCCACCTCCTTTTTTTCTCCTAAACTGCCCACTCAGAAGTTGAAGTGCAACTTCTGTCATATTCTGATTTCTGTTGAAGTATATGAGGCTGCTTTCCTAGAGCTTCCTTCACTAATGTTTTTCTTCCCTTGCTTCCCATTGAATTTTATGATGTGTTTACTCACAATTAAGTACTATAATAATAACTTGACAAGATGATGTGCTAGTGATGACAGTATTCCTTTTGGAAAATGCTGCATTTACCTCTAATTACTTTAGGGGTTATTTCAGTTCTGGGCTTGGGTATTTATACCGTGAAAAAATATGGTGCTTTAATTTGTCTTTATAGCATTAATATAATTAAATTCACTTACACACATATAAATAAATTATTCCATAAGTATATTATGTTTAGAACATTGCAAAATTATTCTGTGTAATTAGAAACTTCAGGTATGATTAACAGTTTTTCAAAGTATTTTAAATTAGCTGGTTATTATTTGTGAAAAATTAAACACCACTGTGGCATTAAGAGTGATGATAAACCTTCAGCTAAATGCATATGAGTAGCTGTACACTTACTACTGCCTGATGCTGAAGGTCTTGGGTTGTGATCAGGAGAATAAAGTCCTATTGGAAGCCAGTCACCAGCAGTGTGCCCCAGGGATCGCTATTGCGGCCAATACTGTCTAATGTCATCATTAATGACACAGAAAATGTCAACACATGCACCTGCAGCAAGTTTGTAGATGACATAAAACCACAAGGAGTGGCTGATACACCTAATGAGTTTGCTGCCATTCAGAGGGACAGGGTGGATACTGGGGCAGACAAGAATCAAATGAAGTTCAGCAAAAGGAAATGCACATTTACCCAGGGAAATTCCTGCATAGAAATAACCTCATATACCATTGAATGCTTGTTGATGAACATCTAGAAAGTAGCTTTGTAGAAAAGGATCTGAGGGCACTAGGAAAAGTGTCGCCGATCATGATCTTTCCCCTCACTGGGGGGGGGGCCACCACAAAAGTGTTGCATCCAGCTCTGGGCACCCCAATACAAGAGAGACATGGACTTACTGGAGAGAGATTAGCAATGGGCTACTATGATGCTTAAGTCACTGGAGCATCTCTCACATAAGGAGATAAGGCATAGCTTGGACTGATCAGCTGGGAGAAAAGAAAGTTCTGGAGGACCATCTGCATACATATAAATACCTGATTTGGAATGAAGGGAGGGGGACACTAAAGAACATGAAGCCAGAATGTTCTCTGTGTTATCCAGTAGAAAGAAAAGAGGCAATGGACAGAAATTAAAACCCAAGAAATTCTACTTAATCGTAAAAATATATACTAAACAAACCCAAATAATCTTTATTACTGTGAGGGTTGTTAAATTTTGGAATAGGTTGCCCAGTGAGACTGAGGAGTCTCCATTTTTAGAGTTATTCAAAACCATCCGACTGAACATTGTCTTTGGCAAGCCGTTTCAGCTGTCCCTTCTTTGAGCAGGGAGGTGGATGAGACAACCTCCAAAAGTCGCTTCAAACCTCAACCATTTTGTGATTCCTTGGCTTACAATACCAGACATCAAGTCCATTGAGGAATACTAAGTACTTTTGACTTACAAACTTCCTTTTTCTTTTGTAGGATTTCTGTTAATATTCTTTAAGATGACAAGCAGAAATCTCGGGAACATCAAACAAGTTTTAAAGTGACAATATATTTAGAGAAAAGGGCTTATTATTTTTATTATTAGTATCATTATCATCATCGTCATCATTCAATTCTGATCATGGTTAGGAAAAAGTCCCAAACAACTCTTTCTGAAGATTATGTCCACTGGTGGATCTGACTAAATTGAAACCCTTAAAATTAGACAAACAAATGGAAGGAAGGAAGGAAGGAAGGAAGGAAGGAAGGGAGGAAGGGAGGAGAAAAGAAAGAAAGAAAAGAAAGAAAAGAAAGAAAAGAAAGAAAAGAAAGAAAAGAAAGAAAAGAAAGAAAAGAAAGAAAAGA
>JANRGW010023423.1:0-16136 GCA_024733675.1 Psilopsiagon aymara
CAGCCCCTCGGCTCCGGCTTCACCGACGGCGGAGACCCCCGGGGCGGCCCGGGGGAGCCGGAGCTGGCTGCGGCGGCGGGGCTGGGCGCCGGCAGCGTGCACATGCCTCGCAGGCAGGGGAAGCCGGCCGCGTTCATATACGGCCCTCGCCTTCCTCCTCCTCGGAGGATGGGGGGGCTGCGGGAGAAAAAGCCCCCCCAGGGGAAGGGGGGAAAAGGAGGGGACGGGGAAGGGGGCAGGCGCCGCGGCAGCTCCCGGTGATAGGGAGGTCGGTCCTGAGCCGCCTGGCAATATATAGGGCGGCCGCCCCTCGGGGGGGTGTGCGGTGCCCGGCCCGCCCCGGCCCCTCTTCCCGGCGGGAGGAGGAGGCCCCTGGGGAGGGGTCCTCATTCCCATGGCTAAATCCCCCAGCCTGTATCTCGCAGCCATGCCCCCGAGCGGTCCCTCCCCGGGGTTCCCGGGCGCCAGCGCTGCTGCCGGGTCCGCTCCCGGGCCATCTTTTACTTTCTTTTTAACTGGTGTTTCCTCCAAGGAGAAAAACTGAACAAAGCGAGTCCCCAACGCCAGACCGGGGCGAGACTGGTGCGGCAGCCAGCCCCCAGCAGAGCAGCAGGTAACCTGCCGTCGGGATGCCCCCACCGCTCGGATTTCGTTGTCTTTTTTACCCCGCGAAAAGCGCCCAGAGGCGGGCCCAGCCGAGGGTTTCTCTCCAAAACCAAGCCCCTCAGTTTAGTTACTTTGCAGCCTGGTGAGACTTCTTGGGTAAGGAAACCCTGAGAAAAGGTTGGTTGGTTTGTGTTCTCTTCCCCCTTAGGAGAAAGGAAAATGGTCCACAGAGCCTGGGGGTTCCCGCAAGTACCTCCTGCAGGTTGAACAGGGAATGCGAGACGGGGATGGCACTTGAGGGGCAATCAGAAGTAGGAATTTCTCTATTGCTGCAGAGGGGCTGAACCCATGGTTGAAGCTGAAGGAAGACACCGGCCTCAGAAAGCCCTGCTGGGTTTCAGAGAAAATCTCTTTGGATCTCATCCCATAGTCCAGAGCTGGCTGGCAGAATCACAGCCTCCCATCCACATTATCAGCCAATACCAGAACTAGAATGCTGCTGACTTCTTTATCGGCACCAAAACAATCCATTTGCTTTCACACTACCCTCACCCATTACTGCCAAGCATGGCGTCACCTCTGAGACAGATGCCCATCCATGGACAGCATGGCTTGGAGAAAGTAGGGGAGCCACTACATGCGGGTGGGCTGGACAAGCCAGATCACAGATTTGTGTGTAGCTACACATCTGTGTCTGGAGAGGATAGATGGAAACGTCTATACCGTTAATGCAGTAGCGTAGCTCTTCTTGTGGAGTAAAAATCACAGCCCTTACCTCTGCAATTTGGTTGAAAGTACTTCCAATAGCAGAGCAGGATAGAAGTCTTATTTCACAGAGGTAAGTAGGTGGTCCCATCAGGTTGTATCATCTCCTCCCTTCCTTTTTAAACCAAAAAACCAGCCAGGCTTTTGGAAAAGATTCTTCAGCTGGTTAAGCGTGTCTTAGTGGTTTTGAATTCACCAATCAGGTTATTTCCACCATTGCCCGTTCCTCTGTTTGTGTCTGCATGTGGTTTTGTTCTTACTTTATTTTGCCTGCAGATATTTGTGGCTCTTCTTCCATTCCCCAGGATTCAGACAGGGAATCATGAGTCTAACAAAGCCATGTCGGGTCCGGTCCTAGTCTGCTGTTGGAGTAAACGGCTTCAGATTCCTTTCTGCTAAATGAGGATAACAACAGGAGTGCAGGCACTGGTTGGAGGGCAGAGAGCAAGTGAGAAAAGATGAAACAAAGCCTCAGAGATATAAATCTTCAGGGAGAAAAGTACACCAAGGGCACAGCGGGGACCAACTCTTAACCTTGGGAGAGCTGAGGGGAAAAAGGATTCATTCTTCACACGGAAATTGAGCAAGTATCTGAATGCAGTTCAGTTAGTTTCAGCCAAGGGATCCAACTTTTTCACTCACTACGGAGGGCAGCAGCACAGACGCCCAAGAAGGGAGTCACTGAGGATCACTCTGGGATGCACAAGGAAAATTCCCACCCAAGGGGAGATGGAAACTTACAGCTATGCAGACAGTGGCTGGTGAGATTTTCATGTCAATGCAAGGACTTCCATGTATTCTGATCTTGCAAGAATGGGTTTGGGAGGGAAAAGGGTTATGGGGTGTGAAAGGGGAACAGCTTTTTTCATTCAGCCAAATGATCCAACCTTGCTTATCGCTCACTTTCTCTTTTTTTTATTAGTCTAAACATCAGAAAAAGAGTTGGAAATGAAAACCCAACAGTATGGCTGGGTCTGGAGCTGCCTGCACCTGAGATCACATCTAGCACAGAGACATTTCAGACAACAGGGTATGAAGACCCAACTGTGTGAAGTGTTTACAGTCCAAGGCCATGATCTTATGTCATTTTACACACAGTGGGAGAAGCCCAGACCCCATCTTGTGCTGGCTGAGATTTCAGCTGGTGAGCAGTTATTTTGAAGCTGATGGGATCATTCAAATCACTCTCAGCTTCACCGGGTTAGGACCTATACGTCAAACTATTTTTGACAGACGGATAAAACAGCGGGACAGAGGCAGGCAGGAAACAAACTGTGTTTTACCATTGAATAAGGAAAGCCAAACCAGACAGACTCAGATTCCCACATATGCTTTCTCACTCAGGGTGCTTTTTCTGGCCCAGATCTTTTATAAAAAGGTGGAAGACTATAATAAAGATGGCTACCAAACGCAATCTGGATCTCTCTTTAAAACAAGGTGACAAGGAAGAAATAAATCACATTTACTAAGTATGTACAAGTTTTGCCAGCATCTGCTGCCTCCTGAATCAGTTCATCCTAACAAACTACGCAGAATGATTTTCACTGGTTTTTTACCTCCAGCCCCCAAACTGTTTTGCACTACAGCTGCATCCTCCTCCAGAAATATCACTTTACAGCATAGGTGAACATGCTTCACTGCAGAGGAACAGCAGCCCCAGACAGCTGCTCTTCCAAGCACTCTGCACCCAAGCAGGGATTACATCAGTGGTACCAAGCTCACATTTTCAAGCTGCTCTTTCCAACTACATGGTTTAGAAAACATGCATTTTCTTGGCCAAAACAAAGTAATCTTCTATTAAACTGCATGCAGTATGAGGATAACTTGGTAGCATGTTCACATTCTTTTACATGGCCATGCTGAGACACCAGTGGTTTTGCTCTGTCTTGGGTGAAACAGTAGCCTAGACATCTGCACTGGGCAGAGTTGCATTTGAAGCATCCTTGTTTACAAAGACCTCCCCTTAATCAGAAAACAGTACCTCAGCCACCCCTGGGATGTGCAAGGAAGAATAGGGGATGGGAGTCCTGGTTCCTCATCCAAGGATTCTCCCAGCAAGCAGTTCAGAGCATCCTCCAGCCAGCACTGGTCACTGAGAGATATTTCAATGATACACAACCTATTGATGGTGCTCTTAGCATGGCCCTGAAACACCCTAACAACCCTGAAACACCCTGAAACACCCTGAAACAACAAAACATATGCAACTTCCAAATGTTGCATGTGTACTGCTGCCTTGAAATAACAGCAGTTTAACCCATTCCCACCATCAGCACATCCCTGTCTGAATCCATCCATGCTCCAAATTCCCAGATGGAGACCCTCAGAAGAAGCTTGAGAGACCCTCCAACCACAACTACTCAGCTTCACCACCAGAAGGTGAATTGAGTCACTCACATAAGAGCTCAGTAATCTAAGATGAGGTGACCACACTTGCAGGGGGAAGGAAATCCTTTTATCCTGGGAGAATTTCCTCATGTGATTCCAATTCTCAGAGGAGGAACATGTGATGGAGAACAGAAGCAGTAGACTGACAAATCTGTGGCTTGTAACCACAGCTAGCACACATGCAGGAGTTTGGGCACCATGCTGCTTGGGTACAGGATCAAGAGCCATTCAAAAACCAGCCCAGGACAACAGTCAATGACACCTGGGGTCAAAGGAGCCACAATTAAACACCATTCCTGAGCTATTCCATTTCTTCAGGTGGATAACCTGAAGTGGATAACCAAACCAAATAAATTATTCCTGAAAATTAATCCTTTGAGTCAGTAATGTCTTCATAGGCAATTGTGCAGCAAGATCCAGGTAAAATCAGTTCCTCATGAAAAGTATAGGTAAAGCATATCCCAAACTGGGAAACATGAGGGAAAAATTCCTGAAGAAAATCTTGCAAACTACTCTTCACCTTTGCAGGCAAGTGTTTGGTTGGGATTTTTTCCCCATTACAACCAGACCAGATTTTCTTCCCCTGTAAAATTTTCTTTTATTCCTATGGAAACAAAGGGGATGGCAGAAAAAAAAATCCTTTCTTTTTTGTTGTCCAAAAATAATATTCTTACTAGAAATATTTATTTGGTTAAGCTTGAAGAGAAACAAAAAAATAATTCTAAGGTACTTGAGCTATTGAAAACCATTATCCAGGGGCAAAATTTGGTTTGGAGTTTTGGAGACTTAGCTTCTATAAACTTTGGTGCTATTTTTGTTCAAAACAAACCTCAATATTTGGCATGAATAATTATTTAAATTTCCCTTTTCCTGGAATAAAAAAACCCCCAAATTTCTGTCCTAGGTCCATAACTCATGGCCAAAACCCAAGCCTAAAAGAAAGCACAAGAGCCAGGCTGAGCTGGTCCCTCTCCCTGGTGATTCAGCTGTCCTACCCAGTGGTTTCAACACACGGAGAAGTGCTGGTCATGCATGGGGTTAGTAAAGAACATTTAAGTATCTATTCTTATAAAGCAGTATTAAATAGCCTAGAACCCAAAGATGCTGTTATGTCATTGTAATACAACCACAACAAAGATCCAAAAACCCCTCTCAGTGAACCTGGCCAGCCAACAAGCTGCTCTGAGCAGGGGACAGTCTTGAGTGTCCTCTGACCATCCTTCTATCCTGAAAGAGTTAAGTCTACACATCACACAGAGGCAATGGAAGAAACCACCACACACAAGTACTAAGGACAACCCTTGCAAGAGCAGACCTCCACAAGAAACCTGTTTCCTGCTTGCCATTTACCTCCAATGCTGCTTAAAGATTCTCCTCAAGCTCTTCCAACAAAACACTGATGCACACTGACCAGGTTTCCCAGATTTTTGTTCAGAGGATGTGAGGTAGGTGGTTAAAGCTTAGTGCCCTGCATAGTTGTTCTACAAGACTCATTCATGGCTTCTCCCCAAAAATTTTGATGCTTTCACCATATAAATTGTCAGCAAGGTCTACGGGAGAACCTGAGCCATTGGTCCTGCTGAAAGCTGATGCAAATCTATCTGAGGATCATAAGAACAGGACAGGAACAGGCAGAAAAACAGCCTGGACATGGGCACTACAGTAGGATTGTTTCCTGCACTCCCACGTAATTTCCCTCTCCCTGACCTTATATCAAGTTATCCTGAGCTCTCCACACTGGGAATCCCTGCCTCTGCCCATAACTGCCACGCAAGAGGTATTTCTGCTGCACAAACCCTGTCTACACCAGCTCCAGCTAGCCCCCAAACCCACAGAGGCTTGTGATTTTCAATGAAATCAAGGAACTGATGTCCAAGTGCCACACTGAACAGCAAGGCTCCCAGAGGAGGATTTCCCCTATTCCTTGTCCATTTGCTACTCTCTACAACTCCCAGACCAACAAGCTGCAAGCCAGGCAGACAGTTAAAATCCCACTTTGCTAGCTCACTATGTGCTCTCTTTTTCTTCTGTTTAATGCTCCTGCCAGCAGTAATTTAGCTCACTCCAACCATAATAGCTTTTTTCCCTCCCCTTAGGCCAGGAGCACACCTCTGTCATGGAAAATTTCCCCGTGTCTTGTACCTTCAGCCTGATCTGCCTGCAGTGGGGCTGGCAGGTTGTTTTTTTCTCACCGCTTAAAATGCTTTTGAAATAAAGGCTCTTTAATCCCCCCATCCCAGGCAGGCACCTTTGGCAATCCCTTCCTCGTAGTGCAGGGGAGTGCAAACCCCAGCAGGAGATACAGGGCACCCGTGAGCTGGTGGGACCAGATGGATGGAGGTTGGGTAGTCAAGCATAACACTACTGCTGGGCATCCTAAAGTCTAGCGAGAGAAGCAGCAAGCCCAGGAGCAAGACACCTCCGTGTTTGCCAGACATAGAGAGGGTAGCCTAGCCGCTGTGTAGCCCTTTTACCTCAAATGGGGACATCTCACCACATGTCTATGTTGGTGGAGAAGCTGTCTGCCTGGAGGGAAGACAAATTAGCTAAGGTTGTGAAGACCTCATCTGCCTTTGAGACCACTCCACAAATGATCAATTGCCTTTCATGCAAATGACTTCAAAGAGCATGTGGTGCAGGAAAAAGGTGTCCAGCCATGACAAGCCAGGGTTCATCATATCATATCATATCATATCCTTGTGAGAAGGCAAGAGAGGTGATTCAGACTCAAATCAGACTGGACAAATATGAATCACAGTGTTTGTCTAGCATTCCTCCTAGACAAACCATCCCTTCCTGGTGATATTTTGGGCTGGGAAAATCATCCCAGACATTTCTTTATTCTGAGGGTCCACAGAGGTCCAGTCAATTCATTTCTGTCTCCCACTTTTGAAGTGCTGTGGACACTGATGTCCTCCTGCTGAGCTAGGAATCTCCATATCAGATCAGTGTCTGAGGCAAGTAGGCAGCTGACACCAGCATCCAGGTCCTGGGCAGCATCTGTCACAGCCAAGTGCCTGAGGGCAGAGTCTGTGATTTATCCATCACTGCTTGCTCTGGAGTAACTGCTCTGGAGGATGACACCACATCACTTCTCTTCCCGTAGTAGTACCCCAGCTGCATCCTGGCTATTCAAGATGTGGGATTTGGTGAATTGTTTCTAGACAAGAAACAGTTAATGCCAGTCACTAGCTTATCTGGGACAGTTCTATGGCCTAGGGAGACTGGATCACTCAAAAGCATCACTCACTCCTCCGAACCCTCCAAGCAGTGGACTCTGGTCTCCCTCCTGGGGCTCCAAGCCCCTCTCACATCTCTTTCTGTTGGCTTTTTCTGCTCCAAGCCCCTCTCACATCTCTGTTGGCTTTTTCCTTGGTGCCTGCAGCTCCCAGGGCTGTTCTGCCTTGCTCGTGGTCCTCACCCAGGCACTATGACACAGGTCACTGATGGAGACAGCTTTAGACACGAAATCTGGCTTGAATCCTGGGTACCCAACAGGACAGGTGAAAACGGGACATTCACCTGAGCATGGAAGAGAGCTCAGCTCCCACTACATCTCAGGTTCAGGAAGGCCCATGAGCATGGACTGGAGATCACACGGGTTCAACCTCAAACACCCTTCTTTAAAAACATCCAATAGAGTATGTTCCTGGAGAAAGGACAGAAACTATTTTGCCCATTTCCAAATGAGGATAGCAGGTAGAGCATAAAGGACTCATCTGGAGTACAGCAGCAAGCCAGTGGCATAATCAGGACCACAGCCCGAATACTCTCTGATGGAACCAAGGATCTCATTTATGTTGACTTTGCAGATGCATCGAATCAGCATAATCTGAAAGCTTTTCCCCATGCATCTTGTTGCTTTAGTTACACTGCATGTACTGCATGCATTTAGGTTTTGTTTGCATTACATGCATTTTTTACCATGACTGCGTCAGGTGGGGCTAATGGCTTAACTAGACATATTAAGTTTCCTTGAAACCTTCAGAATTTAGCTTTTGAATAGCAATGGGTGAGAAACAGACTGTGCTGGAGTTTCCTGAATGAAAAATCTGTGGTAAAAGAGCACAAGATCCTTCTTTTTCCACTGCAGGCAGAACATGAGTATTTGTCTCACCTTTTCATCCACCTGCTCCATCTGATGGACTTGAAAGGAGGGGGCTCAGTAGCAAGAAGGCCAAGCAAATTCACAGATTGTGAAGCACAGCAGGTCTGCTGAGACCCAAGATGCCAAGGAAGGGAGGGATTTCTCTCCCAGGGATGATCAAGAGGATGTTTTGTTCTTGCAGAAGAAGCATTGAATGATCTTCAGCAGAGCTTCATGATGGGAGCCAGGCTGGGAGGGAAGTGGTGTCCCTCAGTGCTACAGGAAGAAAACCCTCCTCAAAATGGCATTAAACCCTTCACTAGAAAACAACAGTTGAAGATCTTCAGCACATAAGAGTAGCAGGCCTGATCCAGATTTTGCTTCCTAAAGAAGTCAAAAAGCAACACTGAGCATCAAGTGCTTCCTTTCCTTTTCTTGGTCAGTTTACTGGATTACCTACTACTCTTTGAAGATGCTCAGATGACTGAATATTATCCATTTTCTTTCCACCAAACTTGGAGGGCACAAGACATACACAAATGTTCCTGCCTTGTATCTCTCTCAGTAGGCATAGCACATCTTCAAAGACCCAAAAGATCAAAAAAGGGCAGCTTGTCCGCCACCACACAGGGAGGGAAACACAGGAGACCTGCAATGAGCCTGGGAGCAGGCCAAAAAAGAAAAAAGTCAGGATCTGGTCATCATTTTTCCAGCATTAAGAGTCTGGGCAAGGTTTGTAAGAGTAACTTAGGAACCCAGCTCCCATCCAAACCCATGAGAATTGGCATTTGCATCCTGCCATAAAGTTTTTAAAGAAAAGAAAAGTCAACAGCAACAAAAAGCAATCCTAAAATGCACAAACATGTTCAGGCAGAGTGGAAGCCAAAAGAACTGCCTCAAGTCCCAGATGAAGGGCACATCAACACAGAGATATGAGATACGTATTTAACCACAGGGCTGAAGGAGTTAAGAGGAGCCCCAGAGAGCAGAAAACAGCATCCCAGCACCCACTGGAGAGTCAGCAGCTTCCACCACTGAATTATCTGGTTGTAAACAAGTCCTAAGGAAAAAGGGGGGCAGATGCAGCCTCCAGCATCAACAAAATCCCAGCTGATAAAAGATGAGCAAAGAAGGGTGGAAGGCCTTTTCAACAGCCAGGTGTCTGTGCAGTAAGCATCCCATGGGACCGAGGTTGGCCTCCTTCCCAGGGCTGCCAACCCTTGTGTATTCATCACAGGTTTCTCAGGGTGGGAGGAATTTATTCCCATTGAATTGTTTTGTTTTGCCTTACACCACAGCTGAGGAGTCCAAGTTGTAAAGGACAATGTCAAAACCTTGCACACCCCCGGAAGGCAAAGAAAGATCCAGAACTGCTGATGGTGATGAAAGCAGGCAGATGGGGGAAAAGGTTCTTTTTCTTTTTAAGCCAGCCTCAAGAATTTGGCTGGCCTAAGCACCAAGCCCAAGGTGCTCCCCCATCATCAGCTGCAGGGTACACGTCCCATTGCTCAGCAGACCCCACAGAGAGGATGTCAGCAATAGTTCTTGGTCTCTGGAGTTAGGAAGTCACTTCTCCACCAAAGCCAAGATCAACTGAGAATGTCCACAGAGAGCAAATCACAGCACACACCCTCTGTCAGCGGGAGCCATTGCCAACCACTCTGACGGAGCCATCAGCCAAGAGCTGGGCTTGGGATAACTGTATTAAAATTCATTAACCTAATTACTGCTTGTGTTCCCAGGTAGGTGGAGAGGGACTTCAGAAAGCAGAATAAGCATATCACAATACCAGGCGGTACCTCTGCACTGCCAGTGCCAGGATTTGCAAGGAGTCTCTGCCCCTTCCTTCATCATTCCCCATACATACACTCAGATTACAAACTTGGCAACCCCACACTCAGCAAGCACCACGTTCTGCAAACAGAAACCTGATGCCCAGAGGGGTTCACATGCCTTGTTCAGGCTGATGCTTGTGAAGAACATCCCCCATTCTGGGAAAAACCAATGGCAATGGTTGCCCCAGGCTAAGCCCACCATGGGATGCTCTACACAGGACCCAGAACAGAGCCCTGCATGTCCCATAAGCCATGGGGACAGAAGTAGAGCAGCTCTTAGCAACCTGGTGTCCTTGGCCACCTTCAGAGCATTGTTGCACAAATGTCCCTGCAAAGGAGGAGCTGATGGCAATTACCCCTCCTCTCACAGCTGCCTTCCCTGGATGTCCCTCCAGGAATGGTCATCATAGCCAGAGTGATTCCCATGAGCTTGATGAGAGCAGACTACGTCCCATATATCCTGACTATGTCTGGATCTCATCTGGTCCAGACAAAATGTCCTGCAATCCTCCACAGAGCAACCAAACTCCCAAACAGAAAGACAGGACTTGTGGGAAAGGCTCTGGGCAGTTTAACTGTATGCAGCAAGGCTGGAACAAGCTAGTTTTATCTTTCTGAATGGGGTGTGGGAGATTTTGGGTGGATTTAACAGCTCTCAGCAGTGTTTTGATCTGTTGACTTGGATGGGAGCAGAATCAGACCAGCGCTACTAACATCCTGACACCCTTCTTCCCAGGATGAGACGCAACCAGAACACAAAGTCATCATTCCCCTCATGTATCTGGGGAGCTCCCCCACACACCATTAGGGGACCAGGACAGAAAAGATTCTTGAGATGCAGGAAAGCAACAGAGGGTCATTTTTCAGATGGGATGTCTTTGCTCAACTACATATAAGAAATATATCACCACCTTTAATAATAGGTTGGTAGCTGCTGATCGTTGTTCAGCAGACTTACTTGCAGAAGAAGGATCAAGAAACACAGGAGGAAAGGTTGGATTTACACCATCTTGCTGGAGTCTCCCCATATTGAAAACAGAGACAACATTCATCACATGCCTCAGAGGTATGTTGCAAGGGTTAACTCATCAACCTGTCCATCCAAAATGGCACACAGACCATGAAGAGCATCTGTGCCTGATATCAGCACCATTTACTGAATCACACCCAAACTCTTGGACCTGGACTCTGGGAAGCAACATTAAAAACAAAGTGAGGTACCACAGCCAGCCTATACCACCAGCAGCAGACCAGAGAGCAGCAGTCACATCACCGCTGGCCCGGGCTTCACGTGTCACTGATTGACTCAAGTTTTAATTATGCCCCAATATCTCTGCATTTCCCCAAACACAAAGCATTCAGCCAGGCAGTTCCTGCCAGCCAGAATTTCATAAAGAGCAGCTAGTGACTAAGACAGCCCAACCTTCAAGTCAGATGTTAACAGCTTTGGACAAGTGTGGGATTTTTACACCCCTATCTGCAGGAAAATCTGATGTTTAGTGCCCTGACTGTGAGCAGGTCACTCTTAAAGCCCTGAACATCCAGGCAAAAGAGAAAAAAATGGAAAAAAAAAAAAAGAAAAAAAAAGGGGGAAAAAAGCGCCGGAGGGGAATTGTACTGGCTCTAATCCCTTCTGCCATTCTGCATATTCATGGAACATTGTCATAACACATCAGCGGGACAAAAGGTCTGTCGGCACCTCCTCCTCATTCCTTTGATAAACCACGAGACAAATGCTGAGTAAACACTTGGAATCCATTCACAGCACTATTCTCATCAGGATGAGAAAGGGCTCCTCTTTCTTGCAGGCCCAGAGCTGCTCAGCCTAATAAAGTACGGCCCACGGCCCGTGAAAAGAGAGGCCTATGGATGATGAAAACATGGATTATCTCATTTCACCCTCCTTGTATCAGACCCTGCTCACATTCTGAGTGCACTTGGTCTGACACGCAATTACACACACAAAACCATAATAATAATAACAAAATAACATTAAAAAAAAGGCAGCCATTAAAAAAGGGAAGGGGTTGTTTTGTGAACGGGGGAGACTGCCATGAGATTTCACAGATGACCTTTCCCTAGTGGGAAAGTAATTTGTTCCTACCCCAGGCATCGCCAGGAATTCTCTCTTCTATATCAGCATTCCCCTGAATATTGCAGTTGGTGGGAGAAGAAGGAGCGCTTAAGCTTTGCAGATCCTTTTAATGGTCTGATTCAAGCTGGTTCTGAGCCCATGAGAAGTTGATGGGATGTTACTGAGCACCCCATAAGCACTCCCATGTTATGCTGCTGCCCCAGCTCTCTGCTGCCTGGTTGGCATTGGGTGTAGGCAAAGCCTCATGCTTCTCCTGTAGCTCTGAATCAGGAGTCCTGAGATCATACGAGCACTTGAAGAAGGAGGAGTGACTTCTGTACCATTGGAGGGATGCAAACACCTCCACGGTTTGGCATCTCCAGGTGAAAAGCATGATGCAAACTGAGCAAGTTGGGGCATGACATCTCCTGTACTGGAGCTCCACTGTGGAGGTTCATCTGGAGATGAAACTGTCCAGTCCCTTCAGTCAGGCTCAAAGCTCTTTAAGGCTTTATTGAAACCCCACAGAAAGGCAGAGACACCAGAGACACATTGGCAGATAATTAATTATCCCCCAAAACCAAACATAAATGGTCTCCTTACCATTAGGCGTTCAGTGACTTGAACAAGATTACACATGACGTTGATCTCCAAAGTCTCCCCGAAGCGCTTTCCAACACTTACAACAGCCTCCTCCACTGCCAGCTTTCTGGAGCTAAAAACGCCTGCAATAAACCCAAAAAAGCTTCAATAATCCAGAACAGGGCAAGGAATGGGTTCTTTTGAAAATAATCATCTGAAAGAACTATTTTTCCATTTAAATACAATCCTTTAGTTGGAAGAATATGAGTGGTTTTCAAAGTGAAAATTAAATTCAGAGATAGTACATGGGGAATGAGCACATTTAATACAATTGTGCCCATAATAGAAAAGAAGACAGTTATGAATTGCTGTCAAATGATTAAGAAACAATAAATAGGCTGCTCATTAACTAGGGCCTCTGCTTTTTTTAAACAAATGGCTCATAAACCTGTCCATTAACTGAGGGATGAGTGTATTGGTTGCAAACAGCGTATTCAATGCTTTTGTCCCTGGAACATCCTTAAGTTCATCCTTAAGTTTCAAACAAGATGGCAAACACCCTGAGCAATTGCTGCTCAGCCTGGCGCATTGTTCCTGAACGTTGCTACTCAGATACTTGCATTTTATAAGGTGTTGGTTGCAAAACCTCCCGGAGGACTTGGCACAGCCTCACAGCAGCTCCGGGCTGGACTGGAACCCACATGAGCCCCAGCCAAGCAGGCGATGCCGGCTGTTTGTTTCCTCCAAGCGGGTGACTCCTTTCCCTAAGCAACCAAGACCCAAAAGCAAGTGTGAAACTTGCAGGGCTTCCAAGAGGCTGCTTGTTTTGCTGCCTGAAGGCAATTTTCAGGCTAAACTGTATTTGCACGTGTGATGGACACATTTCTCTGCCCCAGGATGGGTGACAAGGAGGCAGCTGCCTGCCTCCTACCAACACCTACATCCAACCAGTACAGCAATATAGCACAGCACTTCATTAAAATATTAGACTAATGGAGTGATTTCCTTCCTTAGATGATGCCTTTATTTCCCACTTACTTCTTTTTAATTCATTTTTTAATAATGCAGCATCAGCAACGCTGTTGAAGCCAGATCCTCTGAGATTACTTAGAGCACATAACTCCCATTCAAGTCCAAATGAGCTCAACCGCCTTTGGGATATGAGCCTCGGAGAGCTCATCACTCAATATTTCTTGGGGACACAAGTCTCCATGTAGTTTATCTGCCTGCCCAGCAGCGGCTCCAGTCTGCCGGGCTTCAGGGCTCTAAATTCAACCCTGTGGGATAAACGTTGGTTTTGGGTATGCAGAGATGAAGAGCACTCTCCCACTGGTACCAGATGCCCTTGGCTCCCTTCTCTATCCATCAGGATCCAGATCAGTTTTGAAGGGGAACAGGAACAACCCTCAGCCTGTTCTGGGCAGTGTTCTGGAGATTCTCCCATGCTTTGCACGAGGTCTTATGGCTCCCGAACCATTCCTGAGTGTCAGGATGGAGATAGCTACCTTGCAAACATATCACCTAGTCTTTAAGCCTGAGCCGGGGCTGTTCTGAGGATGCTCAGTGCTTTGAAGGGTAGGAGGCTTCATACATCACATCCAGCCTGCTGTTCTCCGTGGTTGCCTCTGATGCTCGAGAGCTGCTGGGTCCCGGGGAAGGGTCAGAATTTGGCTCTGAAGATTAATGGGGAGTTTTTCCTATCGATTCCTGCAGAAGCAGCTTTGTACCTGTTGCATCCTGTCAGCAGCACTCACGTTAGAGCACCCAGTCTTAAATTGACAACGTTCTCCCAAAACCTGATAAGTAATTGGGGGATCTGCTAATAGGGCTTGTCAAAATCAATTGGGGTTAAACACCTTTAGCTACAATAACAGTCATCTGACCCCAGGCTCCAGAATCTGCCGGGCTCAGAGGAACCCCGGGGGGGTTGTTCCTGGCTTCCCATTGCTTTGAGACAGATAAAAGAGCAGACGATGCAGAGCTGGGTAATCCATTCAGCCCATCCCAGCCATGCACTGAAGTGACAGCTCCCAGAGTTTCTGCAGCGCTGGCTCCTCCTGGGAATTGTGTGCAGAGGGGCCAATTTGCTCAAAAAAACCTGAGCAACCAGAGTTTTCTTAAATTCAATTGCCTGAAGGAGAAGGCAAATAGTGTTTAAGCGGAGGAAAGTGCATTAAAACCACATCTTTGATACAATGGCTGATACACCCCAAGCTGCCAACGCCTGAAATGATAATATTTTGTTTCTTAAATAAATAGCTCAGCAGCAGGATCCCAGCCTCCCCCGGCACAGGCAGGCTTCACGCTGCAGCAACCACATTTCCAGCCCTCCAGGCTAAACTGCTTTAATGCTTCCCCTCTTTGCTGGGCTCATTACTGGAGATGAACCAGCTCAGGAGGGACCCACAGTGGTGCCCATGCTACATGGATGATCCACACATCCAGAGGGCACTTTCAGCATACATTTTCCCACCAGCTCCCAGGAGGGAGGTGTAGGAGCATCACTTAGAACTGGCATCTTTCCCAGGTTACTACAAAGAGCTTTTCCTGCCCTTAGGAACTTACTGCCTTTAGACACCTGCCAGATCTCGGTGCAGAGGAATGCAAAGCAGTGGTTTAGGAAAAAATAGACATTCAGGATTTGGGGCACTTGTATAACCCAATGAGCTTTTTGCTGCTTTCACAGTTGTCAGATGCAGCACCACCTCCTCCTTCTCCCTGGGAGTTTCCATCCATGCCTTCCTCCCTCCTTCGTTTGGGCAGTGCCTGTAACCATGGTGGCATTGGACACCTCAGGAGAGGGCCTTTGGGTGTCCCAAGAGAGGCTCCTTGGGGACCTGAGACCCTGAGCCACACAAAGCAATACAGGGGAAAGGAACCCAGCTCTCACCCTGCACGCCAAGCAGGACATCCAACCAGCATCTGACTGCTGGTTGCCCCTTTGCAGAGCAGCAGCCAACTTCATCCTTAAGCACAATATGTGATACTTGAATGAAGTCAAGCCTATACTGAGGAATTTCAAAGTGTTCCATCAGGTCTCAAAATTCCCGTGAAAGTGTGAGACAATCAAATACCAGCATGGAAAAATGGAAGGAATTAGCTAAATAAAACATTTCCTTCAACACCAGAGAAGGGCTTCCATCTGTGAGGGATGCCACAGCATGGACATACGTGTTGTTACTAAGAATCAGCTCCAGATTTCCATCAAGCCACCCACTTCCTCTCTTCCATGAGCCCAGCCCCATTCAGCAGAGACCAGACATTCAACATGTAGGATCCCAGCACATCATTTTTCAGGAGTGAAGACGGTCCCAGTGTGGGAAAAGAGGGGTTTTGTCGGAATCTGGAAAGGGAGGGATTGGTAAGGATTCAATGCAAAAAGCAGCTGAGGAAAACCTGGGGAAGACCCGCAGAAAAGGTGCCTGCCTGATGCTAGAGAAAAGCAATACTTGGTCCTCCCTGGGAACAGAAGAGAGCCAGGACCACTCATGCAGTCATACACACGTTGAGAGCAGCTTTCTGGCAGCCCAAAAAGAGAGTAAAAATAGTAGTAATCCCAAGGTTTATTACTGTATCCAGAATTGTCTTCTCTGTAGCCCAGAGAGGCTGTAGGAGGGTTTCACTACCTGCCTAGGGCACATGCATGCTGGTGTAAATCAGAGGCTGTTGATGAAATGATTCTGCTGAAATTACTTTATTCACTGGGAGGCATCAGAAAGGATCAGGCTTCAGACAGCACCCTTTGGATGCTCCTGGTTGTGAGGATGGGGGTAGAACACTGGCTGCTGGGCGCCCTTCT
>JANRGW010023426.1:0-11326 GCA_024733675.1 Psilopsiagon aymara
GTGCCAGCGCCTCAGCACCCTCACAGGGAAGAGCTTCTGCCCAAGAGCTCATCTCAGTCTCCCCTCTGGCAGGTTCATGACTTTTGCGTGAACCCCATTAGGCTCTGATTGCTTTTTAGCTCATTTTGCATATTAAAAGAACAAACTTACCTTCACAATTATGAACCAACCACAAATACAATATGCCAATGTGGCTTTTCCACTGGTGCACTGGATACAGAGTTGTTTCAGTAAATATATCTTATCTTTTAAAATAGCAAATAGTGTAAATAGCAATAAACATCTTAAACATAGTACCACAGATAGAAAAACAGATAAAAAGTGATTGTCAGTTTTATCCCTTGCCAGCAAAAAGCAACAGTAAGCTGAGAATAAAGCAGAACAAATTCTTCAGGAGAGATTATCAAAGGAAAGGCTGAACAACAACTGCCTTCTCCCTGGAATTTCTTTTACATCTTCTGGTTTTAAACAATAATTTATGTGCATCATAAAAGAGCCATAAAAACCAAACCACAGAACTTGTAAATAACAATCTGTTTATTTTTTCCTGAGCAGTTTTCCAGATGTTGCTTTAAGGTGTTTATGTACATATAAAATGCTGACTGCCTCTCGGCTGCTTCTTCCACCCCCTCTCCCATTGCTCCCCTTAAGAGACCATAATGTTTTATGGGAAGCAGCCATAGTAAAGAAACCTCAGAGATCTGAAGGAGCAGTGTGCCAGCCAGGTTCCTGGCCTGGTGGGTCAGGCCCATCGCACACTCATTCATCAATAACATCACCCATGGCTGCTGTTCCAGATGTGTTGGGCATGGCACAGAAATCCAGCAGTTACAGCCAGGGAAAACAAGCATGCATTCTTAGCACTTACACACAAGCCTTGATGTTTAACAAAACTGCATAAAAATGTTTTGGGTGGAATTAAACAGAATTGGTTCTCTTTTGCCCATCACTCATGTCCTGCCCCAACTCAAGCAGACAGGCAGAATACAATCTCCCACAGCCGGCAAACACATCCCTGCTTTCAACTTTTTCTTCCCTGATTACATCAAACCAATCCATGAATTTCTCAACTTCCAACCAGTAACATAAGAATTTCAAGTAGACAATAAACATAAAACTGATTTGCATGACTACTTCTCCATAAACTGTGTAGGAAAACCACCAGGCATATTTGTTACTTCATAAAGATAACAGTGACACATAAAGCTTACTCCTTCCTCAGGAATCAAGCACTTTTTGCAGCCAAGACCTTTAAAGACAACTTTGATTAAGACTGATGACATGAAGAGCTGTGAATAGGTCACATTTTGCCTTTGCTCCTACAGCACCATGTGGCACCAACTCAGAGCACCGCTAAGCTCATGGGTCAGCTGTGAAAGAATTAGAACTAAGAATGTCCAAGATGAGCCACACAAACCATACAAAAGCATCAGACTAATGATCAGCTCCTCCAGCTCCAGCCCCCTGCCATGGGCAGGGAGACCTTCCACTGGAGCAGCTTGCTCCAAGCCCCTGTGCCTTGAACAGTGCCAGGATGGGGCAGCCACAGCTTCTCCGGGCACCCCTGTGCCAGTGCCTCCACCCTTTCTCCCATAATCATGGACTTGGTGCCTGGAAAAGCTTTGTTGTAAGAAGCTTTGTTGTAAGAAGCTTTGTTATGCAAAGGGAGTGAAAATATTTGGCCTAGGGGGTTTTTTCTTAATTGAGAGTGGGCAGGATTATTAGCAAAAAGCCTGAGTTTGAAGTGAACGTACCACACTGCATGCACACTGCTCAGACAATATTGAGTCCTCGAGAGCTGAACAGAGAGCAAATAAAACATCATCAAAGGCCTGAGTCATGTAGAAGGTTCTTGTTTAAAAAGTGCCACCTTCTTGCTCCTCAGTGGGACCCTCTCACCCTTTGCTGGGTGTTTTGTGGGTTTGGGGGGACTTTGGTTTGCTTTGGCTGTTTGTTTTTTAAATAAATCACTGCTAATAAATTCATAACTTAAATTATCCATAAAAACATTGAGCTTGCCATTGCATTTTCCGGCAGGAGCCCCAGGCACTGTGCTCCCAGTGCAGCTGGGAAGGGGATGCTGGCTGGATCCCAGCTACAAATCACGACTCCAGGCTTTGCTGTCTGCTGAGACCAAGGTTTGTTTGGAAAACATTGGAAAACTTCAGAAAAGGAAGGCTTTTTAGATCTCCCTTTCAGAAGGATTTCAGCTTCTGCTTGTTCACAATAAACCTAAAAATCAATATTCCCTGCTCTAGGAAATCCCTGGTTAATGCTGGGAGGAAAATGGAAACCAAAGACAGCTCAGAGTCACTACTCTCTCAGATTTCCCCTTGTCAGGTCATTTTCTTGTTTGCACTATAAAGACAATCTGCGATTCAGGCACGTTTCTGGTGCACTGATTAGCTACATGCTGAGCACAAAACCATCAGCCCCTACTGCTCACACCAGTATGGAAGACTAAGTAACTCCAGATGAAATTCCACACCTAAATACCTGCTGCTCTTGGAGCCAAGGTTTGTTTTGGAAAGGGACAAAGATGTAGAAAGAAATTTTTGAGTCTCCACTATTCCATATTTATTTTAAATGATTTCCCTGTGGTCATTTAAAGACTCTTTTTTGAGAAGACATTTGTGATTTGCTCCTACTGCTGCCAGTTGTGCTGCACAGCGCTGCTTGCTTGTGCTGTTGGGGCTGCACAAGTGTTCTCCTGTGTCAAAGACTCTGGAATCATAACAATGAGCAGGAATACCTTATTGATCAACATACATCTCCTTCTGCAAAATGAAAGTTCATTTATTATGTTAACAAGTGTTCACAAGGTTCAATTTAATTCTCCTTCACTGTTAGGCAATGTATATTGGTTGAGATCTCACCTCAGGCTCCCCTCTGGCAGGTTAAAGCCATTCCCCCTTGTCCTGTCCCTACAAGCCCTTGTCCAAAGCCCCTCTCCAGTTCCTTGTAGCCCCTTTAAGCACCGGAGCTACGCTAAGGGCTCCCTGGAGCCTTCTCTTCTCCAGGCTGGAGAGAGGTTCCTACAGCTCAATAGGGAATCAACAGCAAGGAGTGATTCTGGCCATAGAGGAAACCATTTTCATTCAGGAGTGTAACAACGATGACTTAAACCATTACAGAAAATCATTTGGCATCATTAATGATGCCGCCCTGCTCCATTCAGCTGATGGATCCAACAGATGCTAACAGAAGTCCTGAGTGGACAGCAGAAGGCAAGGGAGAGATACAGATGGACATAAGCTTGAAGACCTGATGAAAGTTTAAAAAGGTAAAAAGAAAGAGCAGCTTTAATACATTATAAATAAAGTAATCACAGCTGGGAAAATAGTGGGAAAACAAGAGAAATGTTCAAGATTCAACATGAAAGAATCCAAGGCCAAAGGGAGGCCCGGGCAGGTAAAGTTCCAGCAAGCATTCCCTCCAACTCAGAAGGCTTTCCCTTCCACAAGTTAGATGGGAAGAGATTCCAGTCATTTTGCAGAGACACTGATGTGCTTCTGCGTGCATGCAGAGCACTTCATTATAAATAACTATAATGAACACTCACATGAGCAAGAGAATAACAACTTGTCTCCAAGGTATAAAGCATTAACAGAGAGTGAAGCACTTACCTGGAAGATCCTACAGGAGGGAGGGAGAAAAGGGGTGAGAGCCATAGAGCTCCCAAAGGGAGGGAACTTAGTAGAAAAGTTACTGCTCTGACACAAGATGTAAGCAACTTGTAAGAGTGATGTCAACAAGAGAACCTCCCATAAGACTAATCATTATAAATGTATATGTCATTTTTATATCTCCTAAATAATGGTTAGATAAAATCACCAAGAAACACATACATATTTCTGTGTATGAGTTAGCAGTACCAGGCCTAAGTGACGCAGGTTTACTCTCCCTGTGGTAGAGCCTCATTCCATCCTCTCCCACAGCTCATCCCTGCAGAGTAGAGCACTTAAAATAAATGCTTAATTTCTGACTTGAAAATAAATTACTGGAACTTGTTCATATCAATTTCTCAAAGATGTGTAAGTGTTTTGCTAGGAAAGGCTTTCTCAAGTGGGTGCTCAGAGGCTCAGCTTAACTGGAGTTATACTAATGCCCTTTAGAGTCTCTTCCTACATGAAATGGCTCAGGAGGTAAAGCTGTTCTTGACCCAAAATGCATATTTATCACTCCAACAAAATACATATTTATGTGTCCTCATCAGAGGAGCAGGACAAGAGATGTGTTCAAGGCCAGGTTGGAAAGGGCTTGGAGCAACTTGCTGTAGTGGAGGGTGTCCTTGCCCATGGCAGGGGCTAAAACTGGATGAGTTTTGAGGTCCTTTCCAACTCAAAGCATGCCATGAAAAGCATCATGGAGACAGGAGCACAACATAGCATAAGCAGGAACACTGATAGAACAGCTGAGTTGCTCCTGTACCACAATCAAATACAACGTGAGCTCATCAGACAGCTCACTTGGTGCAGTGTGAGAGCCTCGGGGTGGACCTGTTGGACATCTGGGGATAAGCACCACATCGAGTGTATACGCACACCCCGATGCGTGCACATCCACTTTGATTTTAGTGAAGCAATTGAGGTTTCAATAAATACCCCCATTAAAGTCTCATATGAGGGTGCTGAGTGTTCGCTACACTCCATCTCTCTCTCTTGCACTGTGTTAACGAAGATGTGAAAATTATCATCTTCCCTCTATAATTACTTTCTGCTCAGCTGATATCACCAAAATGTTTGCATGAGTCAGGCGCTTATGCTGGGAAAACCAAATTGTACAACTTATGCTCCATCCTGAAACGATGCAGAGCTTTGCTGAATCTGCTTTCCCACCCAAATATTTTCATCTTGCTTGTAAATGTCTAAAGGAACAGTTAAAACAATGCACACAGCACCCTGGCACTCATACAGGCACAGAAAGCCTGCAAAGAACCTCCAGCTAGAACAGGTTTCTTCTTTTACCATTTTAATGAGCTTCGGGACTCTCATGCACATTAGTTATGTTGCCCTAATTACTCATTATAATTCTAATGTGCATTTTATATTTAATTACAATGCTTATAAAGATTCGGTATGGACAGTAAATTATTATAACTAGCATGTGCATAATGATGATGAGCTGCATTTATTAACTTTTACACTAGCATTCAGGGCTGGCAACTTCCAATTTCACCTTTGTGATTAACCATATTGTCAGACTGCACGAACAGTTTGGGGGCATTAATTGGAAATGTCAAAAAAAGAGTCTTCTTTTCCTGCTGATTTTCATCAGGTTTTAATTTGGCATCTTACCGTAGCCTTTTGTTAGGGAAATTGCTCCCTGGTGTATTAAGGTAAAGACTTCCAGGTAAGAGAATGGGTTTTCTGAGATCTCTTTTCTGCCTCAGAAAACCAGATATGAGCAATATTCAAATATATTAATTTATATATATATAAGTGCACAGAGTTTTACCAATAAAGTAACAAACCTTTGCAAGGAGACAGCACCACCGCTACTTGACATAAGTAAAATGGTTTCTAAAACTCAACATTATTTAATTTCTGTAACTTATTCAGAGCACCAGTGCTACCTATTCCCAGCCTAATGGAGTGCTTTAAGAAGTGCCTCTTCATATCAGAAACTTCACGAGTGTGTGGCAACATTTAAGACATGCCTTTAACGACCACTGGGCTGAGCAACTTAATCAGCTCTTTTTTTCCATCTTTTCTTGATGACTTATCAAAACTCACTAAACTCAGTGTGATCTTGATGTGTTTATATGCATCTATATGCAAACCCACAAGGTACCAGTAGGAATTCAGTTCAGCTCCCGCATTTCTAGATGTAACCCAGCATGCTTTGCCCTTTTTCTATTCAGGCTTTAGCTTCTCAGAACAATCTATTTAAATATTGATTTATTAAGCAATCCTGTAAACATCTTGCACCAGCCATGAGAAAACAGTCTCAAGCATTCGCTGTGTGCAATCTGGCACGTGGCAAGGTGCAGCAGAGCATCTCCCTCAGCTCTAACAATCACATTGTAGCAGGCCATCAAAATCCCTGGCTGCTGTGCAAGTCGAGTTTTGGCATAGGAAACCTCCCAGCATTGAGAGGAAAGCTTAAAATCCCTGGGTAATTGTGCCAGAGAAATACAGAACAGTCAGTAACACAAAATAATAAATAATAGGTCAGCAAAGAGGAACTCTTAACAATGGGGTTTATGAGTATTTGAGTGATAAGGATAAGAAAAGAAGAGAAGAAAGTTGACAAAACCTCCCCTAACCAACAAAGAGAACAAAGACCTCTGAGGAGCTACATATAAAAGCACAATTTAGCACACAGCAGAAGGGCTGCTTTGTTTTACTGCCCATTACATTTCATCTTCCTGTTTCATCTATTTAATCCATCTGGTTTCCAACAAGGCATTTTTCTAATCATATTCCCTTTAAGGTAGCTTTGTAAATATAATTTATCCCCTGTTAAAGGAGCTGGCACTAGCGTATGGACACAAACTCTTTGAGCATCCATGGGGTGGGCAGCTGCAGGCTCCACATCCCAGGATCAGTGTCTGGTGGCTCCCATGGTGACTGCATAGATGAGTATTTGTGCATCAATATTTGTGCACTGAAAGAAGCATGACCAGCAGGTCAAGGGAGGTGATCCTGCCCCTCTGATCTTGTGAGGCCGCACTTGCAGCACTGTGTGCAGGCCTGGTGCCCTCAACATAAGAAGGGCATGGAGCTGTTGGAGCAAGTCCAGGGAAGGACATGAGGATGATCAGGGGCTGGAGCACCTCCTGTATGAAGACAGGCTGAGAATTGGGGCTGTTCAGCCTGGAGAAGAGAAGGCTGCATGGAGACCTCAGAGCAGCTTGGTGAAGACAGCCAGGTCAGGAGTACCACATATCAGTTTTATAAAACAGCATCGCACCCGCCCTTTCCACAGGCATAATTGAAACCACAATGAGCAAACATGAAACAAATCCTGCATTTACATACAAGAGTTGGTGGTAATTTAGAAGGAACAGATGCACAAAACATAAATAAGGCTGTAAATGTTTGGAGTTTGGTGCTGTTTGATACAGTGGAGTTGGTTTTAATCTTTCATTGGCCAGCAAGGCTTGATTCAAATGTAACTGGAGTCAAAGTCTTTGTAATGACTTCAGTGGGCTTTGAACAAGGCCCAGAAAGAGCTGCAATAAAAGGATTTCAGTTTTCAAAACCAACAAAGTAAAAAAACCCAAAACTTGAAAGAGCCACAGTATAACACAGACAGCTCTTGTCATGTAACTCCTCCTTTTAGACACTATTCTCCTACAGCTGCAATTCAAGGGAGGAGTTGCCATCAATGCTTTCTTACCAGCACAGAATGGCCAAGCAGCTGTAGTTACCCAAGTCGAAGGAACAAACTTTTTTGGCTCATGCATATAACATGCTACCTACAAGAACCAGTAGAGCCTCAGCAACGGATAACAGAGCACAACAGCCCTAAAGAGTCATGTGCACATGCTGGTTGGGGGACTCCAAGGTGAAAAGCATCTCTCTGAAAGTCAAGAGGACATCTGCCTTAGGAGAAGGCATCTCTGAGGTTACCTTTTCCCTCACAGCAGCCACTCCAGTCTAATTTCCATTCCCTTTTTCCATTAGCTGTATTAAGTTAGGTTTGTCCATGTGTTGAGAGGGACTACCTGGCCCCACGCAGGCAGCGAGGAAAGCCCACTGATGGGGAGCTGTGTGCTGAAGGGCAGGACAGAGACTCCTCAGCTAACAACTGGGAGGATTGAGTAGGGGGAAAGAAAGCCGTTTTGCTCCATGCAGGTTTGCTGCTCAGCACTGCAGTGCTCCATGTACAGGAACAAATGTATGTCTTTGGGTAATGCTGAGCTACCTCAGGGATGGAAGCACCAGAACATGTTGGGAAGAAGGATGATATGCTGTCATCCCTTTTTGCCTAGGGAGCCAGGCGTCACACCCTAGCCATTCTTAGCAGCTTCCCTAACAGGGACTCACATGGGAAACTTCCCTCCTCCATCAGTTCCTACTGGAAAAGCTTCCTCACAGTTAACGTGCTATCACACCCTGCTGCAGTTCCTTTATCTCAGCAAGTTATTCAAATGTGAGTGGGGAGGTTAAAGGGGAAAAACGAGTAGCAGCATCCCAGAGTGGTACTAAGGAATGAGGAGGAGGAAAGGGGATGCTTTCATACATCTGATGCAAATCCAGAAGGAAGAGTTGGCTGGGAGCCTGGGTGTGAACAAACATGAGTGCTTTCACTTTGCTATTTCTCTCCCCCTAGGGAAGATAAAAGCAATGGACTTCAACAAATTCCAGGAATTACCAAGTAGATCTTTTGGCAGTGAAGATGAGGAGAAAGTGAATTAAAGCAAGCTGGTAGTTTTCCAAGGAAAGAAAGTTTGGAACAAAAATGCAAAATGCCTTCGAGCAGGTCAGCAATGCAGCAAGAGACCTACGAGTCCTACTGGAGCACACCCAGGAAACCAGCAGCACAGAAGCAGGCAAGAGAGGTATGAGCCATCCAGGGCAGTGAGAAACCACACCAGATGTACAGCATCGGTCCTAAAGGAAGAAGTCACCTCACTGCTCACTACCTCCCTCTGTGGTGCCCAGACTACTGAGACCTGAGACACTCATGGCAGTGCGCTCTGCACCACCACCCCTGTAGCTTGACCTTACCTGAAAACATAAGCATCATTAACCAAAACCCTGAATATTGGACCCAAAAGAAAGTCTGGGAAGCCACATCCCCCTGGCCTGCCAAGAAGCCTTGGGATGGCAAATAGTTTTGGAGCCTCATCATGAATATTTTTTCTCATCCATGTTTGTCACACTTGCACCCGTAAGTGCCACATGTCAAAAGCTGATGAACGTCAACACATGACATCTGCCTTCCCTGATGATACATGGGAATTAGTGAGACGTGATTTGTTGTTGATGAATCTGTGGTAGCTGGTACCCTCCTCGGGTTATCTCCCAGGTATGAACACATCTTGTAACAGTTCCAGCATGTGTCTGGGGGCTGGAGACATGCCAGGCATCTGCCAATTCCTTCCAAACAACAGGCACCTGGGGCCTCAGTTCCCAGGAGCATTCCCAACCCTTCCAAAGTCTCCAAAAATAATGGTTTTAACATCAGTTGCTTTGATGAAGTTTATCAACTTCATCTGACGATTTGAGAAAACAATTTGCTTAGAGAATCCCAGCCTGGTTTGGATTGGAAGGGAGCTTACAGCTCCTCCAGCTCCAACCCCTGCCACGGGCAGGGACACTTTCCATAGAGCAGTTGCTCCAAGCCCCTGTGTCCAACCTGGCCTTGAGCACTGCAGGGATGGGGCAGCCACAGCTTCTCTGGGCACCCTGTGCCAGCACCTCAGCACCCTCATAGAAGAAAGATAGACGTTCTTTATCTACGGTGGGTTAAGCTTTATTTACCTGCTCTCAGCATACAGTCCTGGAGGCACACAAGTGACCAACCTTCCCTTCTGAGATGGTGGAACAGAAAAGCAGGAGGAGGCACCTGACAACGGTGGTGCTGTGAAAAGATGCCAGTACCCCCAGAGATGCTCAGCAGATGCATAACCTAGTGCAAACCACCTGCTTTATGGGGCACCAGTGGGGTCTTAACTCAAGTACCAGAAGTTCAGAAAGCAAAAGGGATTACTGGAGTAGGAAAAGACCATTTAGTAGGGACACACTGCATCACTAATTGTAATCACTAATTCCCTGCCTCTGAGCAGGCAATAATCAACCACAACTGAAGCATGGGAGATATTGGTCCAGAAGGTATTGCTGGAAGAGATTGCTTATGGAGACTGTGCAGGTGCTCTTTCTCTGTTTAAAACTAAAGGGTGACAATTCAAATACGAGCGTCTGCATCTGGACAGCAGCACTAGTCTGTCTCCTCAGATCATCCCCTGGGCTGCATTTTGGTGTTCTCCAGGATGCTGGGATCTGATGCTCTTAGGCATCAGAACAGTTCAATAACAGCAAATTCCTTTACTCACTTCCATAGATAAGCTGTGGTTAAGGCTGTCCACCATTTTTTAACACAGTGAACTAAAAAAGGGTATTCTGCTCTTCTCAGCTTACAGTAGAGATGAAATCTGCAGTTCCCGCTTAAGTACAAAAATGAGGTAAGTACTGAAGCTGGATTTGGAATCCAAAAATAATTCAAAAGGCAGAAGCAGAACTTTTCTGCAGCAAACTTATCAGATGCACCTTGGATCGGATTTGATATATTCTACCTCCATAACAAAGCAGCTAGGTGAACTCACCAAAATGATATTTCTGAGGACAGAACTCATTACTACTGTATAATAAATGGAAGCATAAGTCAGAGTTAGCACTGAACAGATTGTTTGGGGTTGCAAAGACAGCAGCTGTCACAGCTTGACAGCTTTCTTGTTAGTGAATCAGCTTTACTGACAGTCTTTTTGATTGAAAACCACTGTTCGCTGACAGTGTGTTATAGCTGATATACATATGTACCTCATGAAGAATGAGAAAGAGCCAGAAAAGGTCTAGAAGCTACTGCTCTATATTAAAAAGAAGTGAAGTTTGCATAAAGGGTTTCTTGGTTCCTCCTCAGTAATCTGTGGCAGATAGGAGTTGATAGAAACAGGACAACTTAAACTGAGCTGTGACAAGCACACACGTAGAGTCCAAAGGGGGGGTTTCACTGAAAGCAGAAAAGCCACAGAAACACGAGCTGCTCTCAGACACTCTCAGGATGGGTTTGTGCAACTGAAAACAAAGTAAAGAAGTAAACTGATGGAAATAAACCCCAGTGCTGCTGCTCCAGGGGTTTCCCAGCCCTCCTGCATAAAGGGGCATCTGCCAGAGGACATACAACCATGTCAATTCAAAAAAGAACCTGCTTACTATGAGTCACATTTTGCTTTTCCTCTTATGCACTCCATCAGTGGTAATGGTTTTGACTGGCAGCTCCACTGTAAAGGGAGCTTTGGCTTCTGCTTCCTGCAGCATGCTCAAGATACCCATGTAAAACCACCACTGGTGTTGGCCAGGCTAGCACAGCGCAGGCTTCCTTGGGGGAGCACAGCCACCTGCTTTGCCATGGAATGGTTAGGGTTGGAAAGGACCTTTAGATCATCTAGTCCCAACTCCCTGGCATGGGCATGCTGGTCACTCTTCAAACACATGTGATTGGCACTCTTGGGGCACCAAAGGATGTGAAGGAGGTGTTGTATTGAGGGAAATCATCGCCAAAATCATAGAATGGTTTGTGTTGGAAGGGACCTCAAAGCTCCTCCAGCTCCAATCCCTGCCACGGGCAGGGACACCTTCCATAGAGCAGTTGCTCC
>JANRGW010023428.1:0-13409 GCA_024733675.1 Psilopsiagon aymara
CGGCTGAGGCGGCTCGGCCGGGGCCTGCGACGCGGGGCCCGGAGCCCTCCCGCGGGGAGCGGCTCGGGTCACCTTCACCCCCGGGTCCGGCGTGTGCGCGGCCCCGAACCGCTGCGGGGTACGGCGGGGGGGGACGACTCGGCGGCGGCTGAGGTTGGAGCTGGGACGGTACCGGGAAGGGCTGGAGCTGTCCCCGGTTCACCTCGGGGTTCACTCGTCGGCGCGTTCGGAGCCGCCGGGAATACGGTGCGAAGGGGTCCGTCCCCTCGCTGGTTTGCAGCCGGGACCGGGGGAGCTGTGTCCGCACCCCGCTCCGGTCCTGGAGGGGTTTGGTGTGGTGAGACCCGGGAGGTTTTGTCTTTAATCTCAGGACTGCTTTTAAGTGCCCTTCAACTCCACGGGTATTAAAGGGGGACGAAGCTCGGGGTAGGGATCGGTGTTTAAACAGCGTGTTGTCACCCACAGGGTAGGGATGTAAAGATGCTGTATCGCAAGCCTGTTAAATCCACACGAGTGGACACACGTTTATGCCTCATACAGCTGTTTTGATGGGTTACAGTAAATAGGCTTGCTCAGGGAATTATTCAAGCTACAGGTTTTAATTTTGGATGAATTCGGCAGATTTTTTTAATAAAGGTGAAGTATTTATTCAGAGGGAGCTGACTGGCTACACTGATTGTCTCTTCCACAGACAATCCCGTGGTCTACCTGTTAGCTTCCCATTGGTAAAGACAACAGCAAGAGAGAGGGTTCAAGTGCAGATGATGTATTGATGGGTGCTTTTGAGACGTGTGATGTTCAAGGGATAAAGCAGGCTGTACCCTTAAGACAGCTTCCTTTTAACAGCAATTGGACAAATTATGTATTTCCAAAACACCCCAGATCATCATACATTTTATGGTAGAAGCCTTAAAAGAGGCTGGTGAGATGGTTTAAACTCAGGAGGGGAGTTCCAGCTGGCGATCAGGTACAAACTTGCCCCTTACCTGCAGAGAAATGGAAAAGGTAGTTGACATTCAGCCCTCATAATAAATATGTGCACAACTTGTGCAGTTCCCAATTTGAAAACATTACTGGTACTACCTCAGCCAAGCATGTATCTATTTACATCATATTTATATCAGCACGCTTTTGGGTTGCAAATGTGTTGATGATCTTAACTCCCCAATCTTTGCTGTATTACTGCATGGTAGGAAAATATGCTGCAAGTCATGGATGGAGAGACGGGAACGGTGCACGAGTTGTTCAGTCTGGGGTAGGGTATTTTTATATCATGCAGAGCAAATACTTTGTCAAGTATTTTGCAGGCAGTTTGGTCAGTGAGGTCCATCATTCAGCAGGTTTGGGGGTTTGACTCCATGTCCTGAGAACGATGGGATCACAGTGCAGAAAACACGATCCTAGCAGGGAGGCCTGCAGCAGCGTGGCTCGGGGGTGAATGCACGTACAGGAGTTGCATAAGCAAACAAGTTGTTCCCTGAGCAACGGAACTGATGAAGGCTGCTTTCTTGGAGATTTGTGTCCCGTGTTCTCTACAGGCGTGCCCCATGGCAGCGCAGCTCTCCAGTGACAGTGTCCCCCCTCCCTCAGCCCAGCCACATGGAGGTTTTCTTGTGCTTTGTGTCTTTCTCTTCCCTTTATTCCTTTTAGACAACGTCAGGTAAGAAGCTGGGGGAAGGCAGCGTGTGCTGTGCGTGTGTGTAGGTGGTTCTGTAGGCAGACTGGGTGGGTGGTTTGAATTCACGCTTAAAGCATCCTTTCGATGGAGGCGCTGAGTTTTCCCTCCCTAATCCATCCCCAGTTTCTCTAAGCCTTTCTGAAATACGATATGCGAGAACTCGCTTCCTCTTTTCCGTGTGACTGGAGTTAGTTGGTGAGTTCAGAAGTTACCAAGAGGAGTAGAAGCAGGGGTTAAGGAAAGGAGACCTGACTGGCGCATAAAATGAAGACCCAGGTATCTTGTTCGATGGCGACCCATATATCTTGTTCCATGACGAAAAACAAGCTTGCATGGGTTTTTTTTTTCTCACTGTGTAAACATAATGCAACTTCTTGACATAAATCTCACACATGACTTGTGCACGTCAGTTCTCTCTCTGTGGTATTTAAGGTGGGATTTACCTCACCTAGTTTTAGGCATCTGCCAGCTGGGCAACTTACTTTGGGCTCCTTTTGTGATTAGTAGAAAACTAATGGATACAGTCACTAGAGTTCAGAGTGCACTTCCTCCCCTTCTACTCTTCTTACTGAGATTTGGGTGCTGTGCATGTACTGCTGATGGTGGAGTTGGAAACCTATCTGAGCTGTCTCTACCTAAATCATCAGGTGGGACAAATTTCACTTTGTATTTCTGAGGTAAAGCCTTTTAAAATAATTGACTTTGTAATTATTCTTTCTGGCTCATACAGCTTTTTTTTTTACGCTCATAAACTCGGTGAGAAACTGGTCCCTTCTTCCACCTCAACCTTGTGTTAATGTTTGATGTTGAGAGACTCAACCTAGAAAGAGATTTGGCTCCCAAGAGTATGAAGTAGGGAGAGTAAGTGCAGCAGGGCAGGGCTCTATCAAAACTAGGCAACAACCGTGTCCACGGGCTGTCCTGATGTGCCCTCTTGCTATTTTAAAGAGAGGTAGCACAGCAACTGCCTCTCTGAACACTCTGCAAACCCCATAAGCTTTCTGGAGGTTAATTTTGGGGTGACTGTCTTGTGGAATATAAATTATGTTGATACTGGTGATGTGTAAAACTTGTTCCTACTCCCTCTGAAGCAGCCTTAAGGTCTGGCAGCCCTGGCTCCTGCCTGTTACCCTGAGTGATCTCCTGTGGTCCAGGGATGCTGTCGCTTCACTGCCCGTATCTTTTCATGGGAAGCACAGCAGTAGGAGCTGTGCTCTGTTTATGTTTTGGATTGAGTGAGGAGAACATAGTGATGCCACAAAACAGGCCAGACCTCGAGGTTATGGGGGCTCTCAGCATTGAATCCTGTGACCTCCACGAGAGGTTTGCCCTCAGTTCAGCAGCTCTGTCTTCTGAGGCGCGATTAGAGGGGGCTGGAGGTTTAGTCAGGCTCACTCTGGAGCCCTTGTCTCAGTCTGCGTCATTGGCTCAGATCTAAATGACTGAGATGGAAAACTGAAGTTAAAAAATTAATATTTGGTAAGTAGGTGTTTTTGTGTTGTTCATTGCTTTGGGAGGGTGGAAGCTGTCTTACAGTACCTTCTGCTAAGGGATTAGTAACATTTAACTAACCTGTCGCTTAACACTGTATTTTCCTGTCTCAGCAGTCATCCTAAGAAGCACCTGAAAGCCCTTTTCCAGTTTCCTAATACCGCTTTTAAAAGTCAGCCATATAGAGAATTGCAAAGCTTTTCACTTGACCAAGGGGAGTGTGATTCTTTCTTAAGGAACTTGTTTACTCAAGTGGGCAGTGAATGCTATAAAAATGCAGAATTAACCAGCAGTTCTCTTGAATGGTTTGTGATCTTCCTGCCCAGTGCTGCAGTGTTCTTGACTGTTAAGGGGCCCGAGCTCTGAAGCAGTGAATCATTAAGGTTTGGTATCCACATGGTTTACTATAAACAAGGCTTAAGTTCCAGCTATTCCTCTGGTGTTAAACCTTATCTTGCAAACTAACCCCTGGCATCAGATCTGGTTTGTTCATTCAGGACTTGAAGGTTGTTACCAAACCAGTTTGTTCAAGAGGCTTTGGCATCTTTGCAGTTGGTTGGTTGGGTGTCTTTAAAAAGCACGCCTGGCAACTTTTTTTTTCCTTGGGGGTCTGATGAAACATGTCTGTAATGATTGCATTTTTTAGGTTACTTTGAATGGCTGGGTAGCTAGGGATGGAGGAGTGCTTCCCCTGGCACTGTGCTGCTGGATGCAGAGCCTCTTTCTGCTCACATTTAGGGTTTATGATTAGTAGAGATTTTGCCCATGATCTGAACAGGAATGGCTTTGGGCCTGCTACTGGAGAAGCAGTTTGAGAGATTTTCTTTTTCTGAAAGCTGATTTATGTGGGGTTTTCGAAAGCAGGTTGTCTGTATTAGAATTGATGGCTCAGCTTTGCTCGCCTTCTCCCGGGATCAAACCTGCCTGGCCTTTCTACTGAGTTGTTGTTTAATTCCCCCATCCCTGCAGAATAAATACAATTGAGAGGAGCTGTGGAAAAACACTTATTACTTTGCTTAAAGCTGCTTCTTGTTGTCTTGGTAACAATAAATTTATGGGGTGACTTAAGCAGCTACTGCATGACAGAAGATACCAAACTGCAATTCAAAAGCAGGAAAAGATTGAGAACCCTTCAACAAAAAGCCATATTTTGGTTTGGGTATTCTTAACTATTTGTCTTCTTGATCCTTGAGGTGGTAAAAAAAATAAGAAGCAGCTCAGATCCTGTGGTATTTATCACTTAAAACCTAAACTGAAGTAGAACATGAGCAATAGTTCTGAACTATTACTTTTTTGTCTACACCCTTGTAGGTTTACTATTGCATTAGCCTTTTATTCAGCCCGTTTATTTCAGAAACAAATCCTGATTTATTTTGATTTCCTCCAAAGTTTCTACAGCAGCAAACATCAGCATTGACATTGCCTTCCATGAAAAGGACTTGTGCAGAAGCCCCCAGCAGTGGAACCCCATAAGCACAGCAGACACTGTGCCAGTTAATTACATCCCTGTTGCTCAGTTTTAAACCCTTAAACTCAGCAGGGTTTGAGTAACTTGGGTCACATCCTGGTTTGCTGGGATGTGTGGAATCTCCTTTCTGGTCCATGCTGGCACCACTGGTTACAAGTAATTCATTGTGTATTGGAGTATAGAATTGGTAAAGCCCACAAAAATGGTTCTAAAAGGCAATCAACTGATGGATTGATTTGCAGAATATGTAAAAATGGTGCAAAAAATGCAAACAATTGGTGATTGATGCTCCAGGTGTGGTCAAGAAATACAATAAACCTTAATTATTGAAATGTACCAAATGAAGGGTTTATTTCCTAATAATAAATGCATAATAACGTGGCTGCCCTATCCTTGGCAGTGTTCAAAGCCAGGTTGGACAGGACTTGGGCAAGCTGCTCTAGTGGAAGGTATCCCTGCCTGTGCCGGGGATTGGAACTGGGTGAGCTTTAAGGTCCCTTCCAGCCCAAGCCAGGCTGGGATTCTCTGATCTTCAGGCAGTTTTCTGGCTGTTTGGACCAGGAGCCACACTACGTGTGTCAGTAGTGATCTCTAGAAGCCTGCAGGGATATGAGTCAGGCTCGCAAGCAGTGTAATTTTGACTTATTTTGAGTATATAGGGAGGTGGTGAGTGCTGTGAGCTCTGGGAGTGTGGAGGATCAGCCTGTTGCTAGACAGAAGCAGAGAATACTCTCTGTGACACCTTGCTGCATGCATATCCATTCCTTAGCCAGAAAGGATGACACTTCTCCACGGTGCTTGACACCCAGCCTTCTGATGTGTGGTGTGAGGCTGATGCAGCAGCTGACCCTTTGGGATGGTGCCTTCAAATTGGGTGCCTCAGCTTTGTTATGGGATGACAGCAGGATGCTCGTGGCCTGAAATGCAGGCACAGAATTAGAAGACTTGTACCAAACTGCTGTTCTTTTCATACAGGCTCAAGCTTTTGCTGTCTTCTCCTTCCGTGGAGCTGAGCAGGGATGCAGGGGTTGTCTGGGGACTAGCCTGTGGCCCTTTTCTAGAGGCTTACCTAACTCTAGTCGGAATGATGACAGACTCAGGTAATCATGCTTAGTGTATATATGCATTCTGTGGCCTTGAGCCACAATGAAAGCATCAGGCTTTTACTCTTGGAAGTAATTCATAATGTGTAGAGTTGAGCTGTATTTTTTGACCTTTCTTTTTCCTTAAGGGCAGGTGTATACATTCACTTCACTCTGGGTAGTGCTTCATGCTGTGATACGGCAACTGGTCATGGGTGCCACCTCAGCTTGCTGTATTTTCCCTTGTGTGCCCAGCAAGCCGTAAATAAGAGCCAGGATGTTGGATTTTGGATTTATCAGATAGTTTTAGCTGCACTGGTGACTTGTACATCAAATTTTAGTCTCTGACCTTCTGTGTCCTCTCATTGTTTCTCCTTCCCTGAAGAAACCACTAGCCTGCCCTGCCATATGCTTGTTTTTCTTGGAAATACCTATGTTAGTGATTTAAATTCAGTACTTAGAGTACTTTAACTGAATCTGTTGCTCTCCCAGTTCTTGTTAGCCCATGGGATGTGCAGCAAGACAACTTCCGGGCTTACTTCTGGTTTGGCTGCGGTTTTTCATGGGGCAAAGAGGTTGCCGCAAGCTGGTGGTCAGGTTTCCTTTCCCACTTGTAAGAAGTACATCTTTGATGCTGGAGGCTCTGTGTGTTAGCAGCTTCTTTTGGGAAGCAATTTATGAAACAGCTTGGATATAGTTCCAAAAAATCCCATTTGGCAATAACACTGCTTCAAGTCCTATAGTATTTTATGGAGCAAATGTTTGAATGATCATGAAGACATTTGCATCAAATTCATTGTTAACCCTTACAGCAGTGGGCTGTGTAAAACCATGAGTCAAGCATAACTATTAAACATCAGTCTCCTAAATCAGTGCTGTAAGGCCTGCTTACGGCTGGGTGATTTCTTGAAGCTGTGATGTTTCTGTAGGTAGTGAGCTTTGCATACAGTGACAAAGAGTAAAGATATTGTGCTTTTAATTCGTAAGGGGGTGGGGGACGGGACTGTCTTTGCTGTAGACAAAAGAGAATCCCCTAAGTGGACCACACTATGCAGGAATGGGGCTGGAATTTTCCTTCTTCATTTCTTATCTGTGCTTAGAGTTAAAAAACATTTCCCTATTCAAATCTTTCTTCCCGTCTTTTCCTTTTGCTGGTACTTGGACTCCTGTTGTTCTGCTTCCCTTCTAATTTGTGCTTCATGTATTTGGTCACTTTGCCAGTTCTTTGGGTTACTGATTCTACAAAATAAACTATCTGGATAGTCAAGGCAGGGAGATTTGCAACCCTGAGAAAACAACAACAAAAAAGCCCAAACAGTGTAAAGAATGCTTAGGACAAAAATTCCCAGTGTAGTAAATGACTCCTGACAGCAAAGTCTGGGCAAGCATGTGAGCTGTAGTCTTGCAGGTGTGTATTTCCAGGTTTTCCTGCGCTCTTCTGAAGCACCACCATTTCCTAGCCATTATTCTTGTCCTGTCTTCCCCTCCCTGGAACCATTGTAAATCACTCGCTTTAATCCACTGGCATTAATTGCACAATCTGAGATGAGGTAGGTGTGTCGCTGGCAACTATCTAAAGAAAACAGACTCAGTTGCATAGACATCTCTTACTTTGGTAAATGCCAGATGACATCTAAGGACTGGTGTTACAAGTGAAGTCGTGATAGAAGTGATACACAGAAACTCAAAATGGCAGAAAAAGTTATGAAATCCTTTCATTCTTATTTTGTAATCATATACCAGGGGATGTTCCTTGCAGTTTATTTCTTAACACTTAAAGCTTTAGTGAAAGCATCTGGCTGTGTATTCCAAGTGTAGCTATACATTGTGGTGTGGTTGGACCAAACTGTATAAACCAATTACCTTTTATAAAGGCATAAACAACGTTGTTCTTTGCCTCCCAGTTTGCAGAAGCATGGACATTCGCAACAATCTGACCCGGCTGAACATGCTCGAGAACTGCACTGTCATCGAGGGCCACTTGCAAATCTTGCTGATGTTTAAAACCAAGCCTGAAGATTTCCGGGAGCTCAGCTTCCCTAAACTCACTATGATCACAGACTACTTGCTTCTCTTTCGTGTGTACGGTCTGGAGAGTTTAAAGGGACTTTTCCCCAACCTCACTGTGATTCGAGGAACTCATCTGTTCTTTAACTACGCGCTGGTCATTTTTGAGATGGTTCATCTGAAGGAGATCGGCCTCTACAACCTGATGAACATCACTCGAGGCGCTGTGCGGATTGAGAAGAACAACGAATTATGTTACTTGTCCACCATTGACTGGTCGAGGATTTTGGATTCTGTAGAAGATAATTACATCGTGGCCAACAAGGATGACAAAGAGGAGTGTGGAGATGTGTGTCCAGGAACTGTGAAAGGGAAGAGCAACTGTCCTCCTACTGTGATAAACGGCATCTTCATTGAACGCTGCTGGACGCACGATCGCTGTCAGAGAGGTGAGTCTGCAGAGTGATGTACATCAGCTATGGGTCTGCTGTAATTTTTAACCTGTCTGGTCTCTTGGAGAGCTATTAAGTACCTGTTAATTGCTACCTTTAAGCACAGGTTCCTCAAAGCAAGGTTGAAAATTGATGTTAAACAGGGGAAGAGAAAACATTTGGGACAGGGTTGTTTCGGCATTTCTTTCACCTGTGTGAATGATGTATCCAAAAAGGTTGTGTTTGGTTCCTCTGGAAAGGCAGGGACTGCCTAGAGCTCCAAAGTTAAACAAGCTGTGAGTGTGACTGGTGTTTTGTACTGTAGTTAGTGGTATTTGTATCTCTGTTGGGGCTTGGGTAGGGGCTTAAATCAATGTCCCAGTTGATAGAAAGGCTGCAGCAGGCGGATAGAGAGCAGTGGGGAAAAGTCTTTGTGGGATAAACCCAGCTCTAGAGAGGTGCAGTTACATCTTCACTGAAACCTTCCTGCCATATGGAAGTGTAAGACAGTGGATGAGCGAGCAGTGTTTGCACAAAGGAAGATGCTGGAAGCCAGGTCAGACCTGAAGGGAGAAGGGGAGGGAGGAGAGAGGACCTGGGTGGGGGTTGCCTGCAGCAGGAGCCCTGGGGAGGGTGAAATAACTGGGCTTTGAGCCTGGGGTTTTGGTTCAGGGGAAAAGCTGTGTTCAGAAGGCGCGAGCTGCTGTTGCAACCCCTGAACTCCAGTTCTTTAACTCTATTAGGGTTGCTTTTAATTTCATACAGGTTTGGTTTTTTCCAAACTTGGAGCTGACCTTAAGTTTAGTTTTAATTACATATTTACTTCGATTTATGTTAAATCTGACTGGAGTGGGAGCAAAGTGAATTGAGGTAAAATTGACACATTTAGAGTCGTCTGTCTTTCTGGAGGTAGAGCATCCGAATGAAGCAGTGTGTCCTAAGACAAAATTAGGAAACTTGTGGGCTGGAGAGGATTTCTTGCCAAGCTTTAAAGGGCAGCTCTGCGTGCTAAGTGCCAAATCTGAGAAGGAATTCCTACCACTATGCATAAACTAATGAAATTAATGTGGTTTCCCCTCTGCTACTCCTCACCCCAGGATCGTCTGGCTTCCTTTTAAAGAAAGTGGTCATTTTTTGTCGCTGGAATAACAGGGTATGAGCAAGAAGATGCAAGCGTTTGTGTGTGTGCCTTTTTTTAAATAAAACCAAGGTTTTAAAGCATTCTAGTTCATAAACTCTTTTGGCATAAAATTGTTGTTAGTGCCCAAACCTGGTTTCTCATGTACTCGTGTTTTCTGTTTTCAGCTTTTTCATAAGGTTAAAGATAAAAACTGAGGCTTTTGCAGTGGCTAAGCCACTCATAATGTCCCTCATTCCTGTGAATTTTGTGGGGCTGCAGTGCAGCAGACTGGAATGTATGGTTTCTCTCTTTTATATGACTGTCTATTTGCGTGAAACCGGTAGGAATGTAAGATTTTAACCATTGGGGCAGAGATCTCAGCTCCTGAGCCTCTTGTGCAAATGCAGTTAAATTTCCTGGAGGAAACCTGTACAGTATCACAGCCCATCTTAGCTCAGGTGCCTAAAGAAGCCAACCTGGTAAGTCTGTTGGACTTGAATTTGAAATTGAAATTTGAATGGGAAAATGGTTTCAAAAGTAATTGTACGCAGATGCTCCTCTCTGTTTTTTGCTGAGGTCCTCGTAGAAGACATCCTGTACTAGTGAAAGGTGTCCCTGCCCATGGCAGTGGGTTGGAACTGAATGGGCTTGAAGGTCCCTTTCAACACAAACCATTCATGATTTAGAGAAGCAGTGCTTGTACGTACTTTGGCTGTAACTGGTATGTGCTTTCCAAACCACTTCACAAGCCAGGCTTATCTTTGTTTTGAATGCTCAGGTTTGTACTTCTATTTCTTGGTAGCTGGTGCTCTCAGCAAGCTGTATCTGTCTTACATTGTACCTTCAAACAGCTGCCTGTGTGCTTGAAATGACTTCAGAACAGCCCGAGTTGTTTTTTAGGCTGTGAGTAGCCTTTGGACTTCCAGCAGATGAAGTGACATTTATTTAGAGAACCTGTTGGTGGAATTGCTGTGTTCTCTGTTCCTGTGCCAGCCTTAATGTATCCTTAGCGTGTCTAATTGTTTTGTTGAGATTAGTAAGGGCTTGTGTGAATTGTACTTTGGTTTTCCTTAGCCTCAAGAGCCTCATAGCAGCTCCCAGGACTGATGGTGTTAATGTCACGAAATCTTTCCCTCTACATCCTTCCGGGGCTTCTTTTGCTGACCTGGGACTCCTCAGCAGCTGATGCTGTGCTCAAGTCTCCCCTCTCTCTGGTTTAGGTGTATTCTCTGTTTTTATTGTTGCTTTTTGTCTTTTAACCAATGTTGGAATGAAATGTAGCAATTACAGTCTAATTTTCTGGGGGAAGGTTGGGGTTGTGTGTTGCCTGTTTTAGTGCAGGTTATTTGTACCTCTGGTTTGTTTCAGAGAACTTAGGGGTAGGATCTCCCGTTTGGAGATGGGAAGCTGTTGCTGTCTAACCTGAGAGCGCTGCTGGCCTTGTGTGAATGGGAAGGGAGATGGCAGCAGCTGGGGTTGGACTGTGGTCCTGGGTGTCCCCCATCTCTTCCACACCATTCCCTGACCTCGCCTACTCTCTGTGGTCTCTCCTTTCACGTTATCGCTGCCACATCTCATATTGATCATGCACTTTTGATGTATCTTTATTTTCATCAGCACAGATATCCCGGTTAGCTCCAAAACTAACTTTCAGTTATGTAGCGTATAATTATCTCTAAGGCACACGTCCAAGGCTCTGAATCATCCTTGCAGCCTTAACTCTAACCCAGAAATTCTTTCAGTTGGTGATAACATGTTCAAGACAACACAGTAAAGGATCTTCATACAGATGTTGGAGCTAAGGTTGTGGATGAAACCAGTTGGGGGAACTGAAATGATTTGTGGGCAGCTGCATGCTTTGAAAACACACTCAATATTGTGTGAGTGCAGAGCTCTGTAGGTGGATGCACCAGAGGCTGAGCTTGGTCAGGACGTTTCCTGAAAGGTTTCTTTGCTAAATCACTTACGGTGGTGTGAAAAGCAAGTCAGTTCAGTTAAGGCCAACTCATGGTATATTTTGGGTAGGAAGGGAGGGAAATATGTAGTCTGTTTGGAATTTGGGTTTAGCTGTTTTTTATGGCAGCCGAGTGCTGTTCCTGTTCTGGAGGGTTTGTACCTTTTCAGCCCACGGCTTTTTAAATGTGGTGGGTTTTTTACATGCATCCTTGCATTGCTGAGAAGACGTAGTTCTCTGAGAGCAGCGTCTTCACGCAGAGCGGCTGCGCTGGAGAATGCAGACAGCAGAAACGCTGGAAGTGCCACGTCCGAGACCTCAGTCTGGATCTGCCAAACGTGATTTTCATTTTTTGCATTTTTTTCCACTGTTCTTTTTTCATGTAATAAAAACGCTGCCTGTTTGTCACAGCACTTGGGAAGGAGCAGTTCCCTCTGAACTGGGAGTTCCTGCCTGTGCTTTCTGCAGCCCATCCTCTCTGTCCAGGCGTGATTTGAAGCAGTCTGATGGTTTTGACAGTCTAATTATAAAGGCAGGTTCAGCCTTTAACTTGCAGATTAATTCATCTGGAGGTGGGGAAAGTTAATAGGAAGGAGAAGTGGAATGGCTACATCAAAATGATCAGGAAAATGAGATTCAATTTCAGGCAGTCTCTTGGTGAGTATTGGGGGGCTGCATTCCTGGAATGTAAGGGTGGATATCTGAAATATAGGCTTTGTTCCTTAGAGGATATGATGAAATTATAGTTCTCCTTTTCATCCTGAATGAAACCTTTGTAGGGGATCTGTTATCTTCTTGATCTTGGGACTTCACGCTACCAGGAAGTTTGGGTTAGTAAGAGTGTGGGCCATTTCAGGCTTGTCCGTAGACTCTTCTTTAATCTATTATCTTGCTTTATGTGGTAAAACCAAAACTGATATCTCTTAGTGCAACCTAGCACTGGTTGCATGGAAAGAAAGTGGAAAGTATATGAAACCGTTTAGGCCAATTGAAGAGGATGGTATGACAGAGCTGATAGAAGGGGTGACAGCCTGGAGTAACTGATGTGCAAAGGAGCTGCTAAAGAAGGGTTCTGTATGGGAATAATGGTGCTTGTCCCGGCTTCTTTATGGCGCTGGGGAAACAGGTCTGGGGATGGGGCTGCCACAGAATCTCTCTTTTAATTTTCCTGTGATTCATCCGGGGAAAGTTCTGGGGCAGGTATGGAACTAAGAGCAGCCTTAGTACCTTCCTTTGTTTCCTAGTGCAGGCAGCCCAGCAAAGCACTCAGAAATGTCTCTCACCAAAACCTGAAATAGCTTTCAACTCCTGTGAAACGGCACCACGTGCTTTTAAAGAGATGGGTGCCAGAAGAAATTCTGCAACTCTGAACATCTCCAGGGCAGGTTTGTATAACAAAATGTAGAGGCGTGTGTGGGAAACGTTTTGTGATGTTTACTTGGGTAGAAATAGTACTTAGCAACAGCTTCCTGCGATTTTTATGTGCTGGGAATTTCTGTCACCATGAGCTTAGTTTTATTACCTTTGTATGGGAAAGGGGTCTTGAAGCGCTCCACAGACTTCACCAACCTCAAGGGCAAGTTTGCAACACAAAAGGAATGTTTCCAGTTGCTACCACAGAAAGTGGAAATGCTCCTTTTATTTGGAGATCTGATAAGAGCTGCCTCTTTTCTTTTCCTAGCTCTGACAAATGCCAGATGGAAGTTGACACCCGATAATCTCACTGGGGCGTCTGCTCTGAGCCTTGCCAAGAGACAGCTTTATTGAGTGCATGTAGTGCTTGTGGTTGGGGCTATTGTGATGCTTGAGACATCCTAAACTAATTCACTTGAGCTTATTAAGAGTAGTTAAGAGATTTATGGTGCTTGGTCAGACATAGCCCGGAATTGGGGGAAAAGAGGTGGAAGCAATCCCTCCATTCAAATGGCTATTTAAGATTATATTGCTTACCTTAAAAAAGCCCAACAAAACTTGGGGCTGTGAAGAAGCATCCAGTAAAGTAAAGCTTTTCTCCACCTGCAGATCTGGAGAGAGGCTTTGGAGAATGGATGTAGGGACAGGACAAGGGGAATGGCTTTAACTGCCAGAGGGGACACTGAGTTGAGCTCTTAGGCAGAAGCTCTTCCCTGTGAGGGTGCTGAGGCGCTGGCACAGGGTGCCCAGAGAAGCTGTGGCTGC
>JANRGW010023429.1:0-10626 GCA_024733675.1 Psilopsiagon aymara
GTTCCAACAGTTGCATGTCCTTTTTATGTTGAGGACACCAGAATTGCACACAATACTCCAAGTGAGGTCTCACGAGAGAAGAGTAGAGGGGCAGGATCACCTCCCTCGACTTGCTGATCATGGTCCTCTTGATGCAGCCCAGGGTACAGTTGGCTTTCTGGTCTATGAGTGCCCATGTACTCAAAAGTTGGAGCACTGAGAAATATCAGAACAACCAAGGGGTGGATCAGGTTGCTAAGGTTGAAGTGGCTCAGGTGGCTTTAGATTGGCAACATCAGTGGGCCCATGACACCTCAGGCCATCAAGGCAGAGATGCAACATACAGACTGGCTCATGATCAAGGTATTGACCTGACCATGGGCACTATTGCCCAGGTTATTCACAGATGTGAAACGTGGTACAATTAAGCAAGCCAAGCAGTTAAAGCGTCTTTGGTATGGAGGACAATGGCTGAAGCACAAATATGGGGAGGCCTGGCAGGTTAATTATATCGCACTCCCACCAACCCGCCAAGGCAAGAGCCATGTCCTCACTATGGTGGAAGCATCCACCAGATGGCTGGAAACATGCACTGTGCCTCACACCACTGCCCAAAACACTATCCTGGGCCTTGAGAAACAGATTTTATTGCAACACAGCACCCCAGAGAGATTTGAGTCAGATAATGGGACACAGTTCCAGAACAACCCCATAGACACTTGGGCCAAAGGGGTATTGAATACCACAGCATGCCATGTCCAGTATATAAACTGGGGGGAGATACCCAGAAGGGACTGAACACTGCTTGAGTAAGGCTAGGTATCGGTCAGCTCCTGCTGAGCAATTGCATTGCGCGTGACTTGTGTTTATTGTTTTTTTTTCCCTTTTCCCTTTTAGTGTTATATTCTCTCCCCTTGTTATTTTCCTTGTCATTATCATTATTAGTATTATTATTAGTAGTATATTGTACTTCAGTTATTGGACTATTCTTATTTCACCCTGTGGGGTTTGCATTTTTCATTTCTTCTCCCCGTTCCACCCAGACAGGGGAAGAGGTGTGTGTGAGTGGCTGCATGGTGCTGAATTACCAGCTGGATTTAAACCACAACAGAATCCTAACTGTGCAGATCAAATTGCTACTGAATTAATGGGCTTTCCATAGGACTTCACTAGGATTTAGCTTGAATCCTAGGTGGAAAGGGTGTTTCAAGGGTCACCCCTGTGTTTAATAGCTTTTTCATTCAAATTTTGCCACTAATGACCCTCAAGAATAGTTAGGAAGTGTACGGAGATGTGTTTAGATAGACTTAGACTTGCAGTCTAAGTATAGATGTGATTTATATATGCTGTGCAATGGTTTGCAACTTGGTGCCTTTTGAGGAAGATGATATTGGAGTATCTTATTTTCAAGAAGACATTATAACTTCCATGAAAATTAATTTTTTCTTCATTAGTTCATGGTTTATATAGCAGGTATATGATGCATAGGTTGAGGGGCTTTTCTGGGGGGGAGGCAATGGCGGGCTGGTATTATGAGGAAACACCTGATGATTATGTAGCTCTGCAGGATAGCGTCTAACCATGGGACACTGTGTCTAATGAAATTAAATGTTTTACTCTTTCTCACTTCTCTAGAGTTATCATTAGGTGTGTGTGATGAGAAATTGCTCTGCAGGACAGCTCTCATAAAAATTCAGATATCTGGCAGGTGATTCACAGGTAGCTGTAGCTTAAGTGATTTGAAAACAGCAGGCAAATGTCTCTTACAGTGATTTGCCAAACAAATTTATTGAGAATAAATTCCTGATAGAGTTGTTTAAAGATGCTGAGAATTTATTAAGGATTTTTCTGATGTTGTTTTAAATTGTGATTAATGAGACCACAGTTTAAAAAAAGTGTACAAAATTTCTCATACAATCCAGGTAAGGCAATTGTTAGTAATTGAAAATGAAAGAAATACACATATATTCTTTCTCATAATTCTGACATTCCCACTTTGGATAGAAACCAAGTAAACATAATACTAATGCAAATGGTTTTGGTTTTGTTGCCAGGTGAGAAAAGAAAATTGGCTTGGAATCAGATTAAGTATTTATTTGTCCTGAGGCAAAAAAGTCCTTTAGTTTTAAACAAATACTTGTCAGAGACTTCCAGTCTCAAGCAAGTCTTCCAAGGTGCATTTCTCCATGTGATACATGTAGAGAGACCAACCTCTAACTTGTTTTTTATTTAGATGTGGAATCAACTGCGTCTGGTTTGTGATACTAATGCAGACGTGTCTTTGAGACAACACTTAAGTGTAGTTAAGTTTTGAAGGGTCAGAGCAGCACTTTCCACACAGCAAGATCACCTAGTTAAGTTTTCTTATAAATGGAAAAATAAATGTCTGCCTGTCATATGAAAATCACAGAAAAATTGCAAATAACTAGCCCAAAGCAAATTAAAATTAATGGATAATTTGCTGAAGAAATAGGATTATAAAAAAAAATGACAACAGAATCTTATGTTAAATGAAAGTATCAACAGATTATTCATGCCTTTTTAAAATGAATATACCAGCACGAATCAAAGCATTTAACTAAATAATTCAGTTAATGGATTAGTTATTTCTGTCACTGATGTCAAATACATGAACAGATTACCTCTTTTGCATTTAATATATTGCAACATGTTTTTCAGCTGAAAAAAACCCAAAGAGTTCTTACTGCCTTCAAGATTTTGAATATGATGCAAGTGCAGCAACATGTACATTTTAATGGCTTACAAAGCAGTAAATGTGTCAAACCTCACAAACCTAATGACAACAAAAAGTGTCTCTACAATGATGACAGGATTCAGTCTCCAGTTCCAGATTTTAAGGTCTGGCTGAAGGAACATAAAGTCTGAATGACAAATCAAAGAAAACAATATTTAAAACAAAAGAGGAAATTGTAGGTAAGCAGATAGGCTATACAGAAAATCCATATTCTAATGAGACAAAGCACGTATTATTGAGGAGGGTAGAAAAAGATTACAGCAGAAGAGGGGAGCGGGTCGAATACAGTGAGTTACGTGAGACCTTGAGGAAAGAGATCAGAGAGGACATTAAGAAATACAGTGTCAACATCATATGGGGTAGTATCAAATGAAAGAACTACAAGAGGATAAGGAGCTTTTGATGTGGAGGTACTAGCAGATGTTCTTTGTGAAAGACAATGATTACACAGTGTGCAAAGAGAAATCGAAATGGAGCCTCACAGAGTGCTGCAGAATGTCACCATTGACTTTACGTGTATAATGCCAGAAATGCTCAGCGCAAACATCATGGGCTTCTTTCCACTTGAAATAAGAGACGTAAGGAGTTGCTTATTCCTTCTCCTATCCCTGTTTCCTCAAGCCACTGTATAGAGTACTAAAAGAAACAGAGTCAAGTCAGCCCATACTGCAGAAGCAGCACTTACAAATGCCTCAAAGTAACACAAAGAACTGGCAAAACACAGTTGTCAATACACATCAGAATTTGTTAGAGACCTTGAGATAGGTCACTTTGAAAGAGTTGCAGCTCTGTTGCACGAGCAAAGTAAAGTTTCACAGCAAAAGCAGGTCTTGTGTTTGCCAGCTTCACAGCTTCATTGAAGACATTTTCAAAGCAAATAAGAATATGCTTTCACGTTTTGAATTGTGCGTGTAAGGTGTATTATAAAAAGGTTTTTGTCAATCTCTCCTAGTATAGTAAATAGCAGTAAATAACTGCCCTGTCTCTATCATTCATGACTCAGTTTATCCAGGCAAGTGCTCTGTGTTCACCAACATGATACTGGGTGCAGTTGCAAGGGAAAAAGAATCGATGACTAAGCTTGAAAGAAGTATTTCAAAGGTGGCTACCATCCAGCATCCATTTCAAAGTTGGCTACCATCCAGGGAGCAGAATAGCACTTAGAATGCAGTATTCTTAGTGACATTCTCAAAACTTCTTTATGAGAGTAGTAGGCCACAAAGTACATGAAAATAGCTCTGATAATTGGAAGAAAGCTTGGGTTGTTACATATTCAAACTTCCAAAATAGTGAACTTTTCTTGGCTTTATTGCCACCAGTGTATACTACAGCTATTTTCAGTTTCTGGAACTGATGCTTTTCATTCTGGTCTTTCTCTTGGTGAAAAACTTAGTTTGCATGTCTTCTTTTTTTTTTTTTTTAACTGGTGTTTACTTGAGTTTATGCATGAGAAAGGTAGAAGCTCCCTTTGTATTTACTATTTGTGTTAATTAGTTAGAAATGAAACATTGCATGCTATAGAATCCTCATTGGACTCCATGAGGAAGTCTCTTTAACATGGGTAACTTAATGTGAAAATGATTGTGAATTGTTTACAGTCAAGGAAAGAGTCCTTGAGCTCCTCATGGGGAAGCTTCTCTTCATCTTGCATAGGAGATGACACCTGGATGACATCTATGGATTGTGATTTAATTCTGTCTTCACTTGCTCTAAAACAAGCTGATCAAGAAAAGTGTTCTTCAATACTGGCTGCAGTGCCGTTCTGCTCAGTGCACTAAGCTAAGCAATCAGGTAGTTAGTCATGTGTTGGCAGAGGGCAATTCTGTTATATTTCACTATTGATCATTAAATCACTCTCAGCACTGAGTGCCTTCTAGTAATACATCCGATAGCCTGATCGAAATGTGACGTGTGGTTCATGCTCTTCCTTTCATCTTCCCAAAGTGAGACAGGCATTTGGCTTGTATTGTCATAGGTATGAAGCATCTTCCTATCCAGTTATATCAAAATATTTTACAGATGTCATTCAGATGTCATAGTCTTCAGATTTTTGAGAGGTGTGTCCAACTCCACAGTGAGCAGCTCAGTGGCAATTTTGAGAAGACAGGTGAATTCTTCTGCAGCTTTCTGCTATAGCAAGTGACCAGTGACATTTGTACAGCTCTGTGACTGGCTGCACTTGTAAAGAGATTTCCCAAAACCCACTATTGTTTTAGCTACAGAAGGAATCTTTTCCAGATGTGAAATTGACACATGACAGAGGGACACCAGAGGATGTGCTATGCTGATGCTTTCAGTGCTGGTGGTGGTGATGAAGTGGAATATAGGCACTTAAAAATTTCTGAGATGCAAAATGATGATTACCATTTACTTTGTCTGAGTATGATAGCAGCAATTACAGCAAACACAGATGAACTAAACACAGATTTATGTGCTTAACATTTTCCTGGTGTCCAAGCTATGGAAGCCATTTTCCTTTAAGACAAATAGAACAGAAAGAATCAAAGATAGCCAGAGGAAAGTTCTTCTTCAAAATCATATTAGAGGCATGTAAGCAGAATTTACTCTTGAATTTTTTTTCTAGAAGACCTTCACAGCAAAATGAACGGAGGGTTATGTGTTGAAGATGTTAGTTCCTGATGTAGACAGAAAGTTACTTGAAAGTTATTTTTTGAGAAGTGTGTAAAGTGCATGTCTAGGTTTATTTGCCAAGTGCCAAGAATGAAAGGTTAAAATTTCAATATTTGTACAATAGTGTTTCTTTCTGATTTTGTTATCTCATTGCTTTTTGGACATGCTAGAGTGAAAAGAGATTATGAGAATTTTATCAAAATATTACATTTTCATTTTGTAAGAATTCATGTAAAGACTTTTTTAATACCTTAGTACCCCAAAATAATCTTCATTCTCAATTTTAGGGCATTACTGGTTTTTTTTTGTACAATGCAAACAATTGTGAAGGTAATGTAGTGGCAGTCAAATTTTTTAATTTCTCTTTCTGAGAGCAAGACACCATTTTAAGCAATTTTGCTACTGGAAAACTGGGACAGGGTAAGGTAGAAGTGATAACACAAGAATGCTGAATATTAACAGATTTCTTCTTTGAACACCTTAACTAGCTTAAAAGATCCACCATTCACGAAGAGCTTTGCACTTCTCATTAATTGTGCTGCCCAGAAGCATTTTAAAAAAGGTGCTAATCTTATAACTTGACTTACAAAATCTGTAGCTCTGAGCTAATAAAGTATATAACTCCTGTTGTCAGGAAAAAGATAATCCAGCAGAAACATCATTATGTTCAACATCTTGTATGCAGCCTATATTCCTTAAGTGGCAACAGAGCTTCCCTTTCTATCACTGCTCCTCCAAGTAGCTTTACTTGTAATGGTTATTCAGAACCTTTCATTACTTTGATTTATATAAAAAAAAATCATCCTGAAGTTGTGAAGTATCTCATGTAGATATGAGGAAGGTTGCCATTAAATTTACTGAATTTTTAAACCTCTGTGCATAAGCTTGATAACCCCATTATGTAGTCTAAAATGTCTGGAGGTTTAGAAGTCTCCATCCTGTAGTTTAATATAGGTGTACAAATTCAGGGATTGGCTCTGTCTTCATGAGTGGCTCAATTTGTCAAGGTAGGTTTTTCCATATGAGATTTCTACTATTTAATGCTTTCAGGCTGATTCAGAATTCTATACTGCAGTAGCAAGCTTTTCTGTGGAATGCATTTCACAACTTTGGAGTAATCATACCAAAAGAAAAATAGTTGTGTAAGGAAAGCAATCTCTGAGGACCAAAATATTTGGTCAGGATTCATTTCATGGTCTTAGTGAATGATTTGCTCAGTTCTACATTAAGCTAGGCTTATTTTCTCAAACTTGTATTATCTGCTTGGAGAATAATCAAGTTTCTGCCCTTCTTTCCTTGAATGTTTCTGACAGTTCAGGTGAATTGTTTATGCTCATTTGAATTTTATGTGTCAGGTCACATGTCATAAGTTGTAATAAAAATTTACATAAGTGACAGAAAACACCACATGTTGCTTAAAAGTTAAAGCATAATACATCATTTTACTGTCTGATACTTACAATCAATTTTGATGCTACAATAATTTAGAAATACAGATATGAAAAAGGGAGGGAGATAATTATGAAATATTGGTTAGTCATGTAGTTTTACTCAGCTCTTTCCCCATAGGTAAAACTTCTTAGAAGTACAAGTTAGTGTAGCATCTTGTCATTCCTGCAACTTAATGTTTTCTTATTCATTTGTGATGTAAGAGTTATATTAATGTTGTAAGTATAGTACCAAATGGATAAATTGTTGGAACACAAAAATGTTATTAAATACTTCTTCATTTGGCTTTTGCCAAATCAATACAAGCAACGCCTTATGACCTGTAAATGTGAAGCTTGCAAATAATCCAGTTACAGAAATATAGCTAGATAAGGGATTGTGGCGAAGGTGTGAGTGCCATGGGATGGCATGTTTTCCTCAAAATGTGGTACAAATAAATGAATTAATTAAGGGAAGTCCTACAACCTTGTTGATACTGTGGATATTTTACTGTAGAAGGTTGAAGGGTAACCAGCTGCATGAACATGAGGTGGGCAGAATTTCACACACTCAAGGAGCTAGTGTAAGAAGGGCAACGAAGGAGAAACCTGAGATTCCTCTTGTGGAAACTATTAAGGAAATTAATTAGTGAGGCTGTTTTTCTCTTGTCATAAAACATGATGTGTTTGCCAGTCCGAGTATCTGCTACAGGCCTAGATGATGATCACATCCTAGACATCCGTATGCTGATAGACTTTCCCCCATGGACTTGTCTCAAGGCTTTTTCTATACACCTCATTTACTTTAATTACCTTTTTAATGTCACCTACCCATAGCTAAGATAAAGTGTCTTTTAATCATATCTCTTGATTCAGAAAATACATGGGATTTTCTGCATTGGACTGAATATAAAGAAATGGGCAAGCTCAAAAGGGGCAAAAGTAAAATTTATTTTAATAAAGAAAAAAACAACCAGGAGTAGTTTAAAAAAATAGCAAGGCTCTTAAATCTTTGCAAAAAGAAAAATAAGAGCAATCGAAGTAGCATGATAATCTAATTCTCAGAAATTTGTCTCTTTCACTGTGCTTTTTCTCCTTAATATTCTCTTGAACTTGTAGTGGTTTTCAGTCGGACAGATTTCAAATAGTGGTTCTTCAGTTTTAGTTCTCATTCTGCACTTATTTCTTCCCTACTATATTATGGTATGGTCCCATATCATCTTGATCATTCATTACTGCTCTATTTTGGTAAGAATATCTTGAAAACATTGATAAAACTTAACTCTGAAGGTGAATAGTTTAGGTCAAGATGACCTAAGCTGCCTGTCACAACTGTAAAAGGGTAGTTCTGCATTCATAAGAAATGGTTAATACAAAAATTTACAACATCAAAAATGAATGTACTTAATGAATGAACGATGAATTATCTTCCTTAGCTGCAGTTACAAATACAGTAAAATTTGCCAGTGAGGTAGATTTCATGAAATCTACCAATTTTCCTATCAGTACTATTAATCCAGGCCACCTGTGGTAATCAGCCACCTCTTACCTTCTCTAGGCATTTACCATCATTTAATGCATCATTTCCATGCTCATTGAAGGGAGGGTTGAACTAGATGAGTGTCCTGGGTTCAGCAGTGGCAGTCATTTTTCTCTTTCCCAGTAGCTGGTGCACTGTTGTGTTTTTGACTTTCACTCTGGGAACAGCGCTGAAAACACCAGTGTTTTCAGTTACTGCTTAGAATGTTTAGTCTGATCAAGGACTTTCTGAGTCTCAAGCTCTGCCAGGGAGGAAGGGAAGCCAGGAGGAAGCAGAGACAGGACACCTGACCCAAACTGACCAAAGAGTCAGTCCATACCACAGCATGTCATGCCCAGGATGTAAAAACTAAGGGCAGAGACCCAGAAGAGGGGGGTTCACTGATTGGTCAGGCTTGATATAGGTGGTGAGCAGTTGTGTTCTCTTTCCATGTATTTCTCTTGTCATTATTATTACCAGTAGTAGCAGCAGTGGTTTGTGTTATACCTTAGTTACTGAACTGTTCTTATCTCAACCTGTCGGAGTTGCATTCTTTTGATTCTCCTTCCCATCACCCCAGGAGCAGGGGGGAAGAAGGAGGGGGAAGTGAGTGAGTAAACTGGGTGATTTGCAGCTTAAACCACGACAGTTCTTTTTGGCGCCTAATGTGGGGCTCAAAGGGTTGAGATTAAGACAGTACTAGTAGTAACTCATCACAATGGCTATTTATTGGGTCTCAAATTTGTTGCTCTTAATTCTCTTGAGTTCACAGTTTCAGGCTGTTGTACCTTACTTACCGAAACGATTTGCTGTCTTATTTTTTATCAGACGTGAGGTTTGGGCTAAGGTTCTTGTTTCATTGTACTTTAATGGAATGACAGTAATAAGAATACAGGTGGGCTCCGGCAGCAGGGCAAGATGGACGTGGACTTGTACCTGGCCGCCCGGCTGCTCTTGACCATCCTAGCCATCATCCTTGCCTCCATCTTCGTGAGGGGGGGGTGCAGCCCCGGGAGCCGCCGGTGGCTGAAACGACCAGGGAGCATGGCTCGGGGACCAGGAGGTCGGGATGGTCGAGGAGAGGAATGAGGCAGCTGCTGAGCAGCTGGAGGGGGTGGTGCAGCAGCCAAGCCCCACAGCAGAGCCCATCCCGGTGACGGCCGAGAGCATCCCCTGGCAGCTGCCTGCAGAGCTCCACTAGGCAGAGCCCCAGGAGGATGCAGGAGACCCCGCAGCACTTCCCAGCAAGGCAGAGGAGGAAGATCTGGATTCAGAAAAACAGCAGCTGGTGATGAGAGAACCAGCAAGCACAGCAGCTACACCAGCCCCAGGGACAGGTACAGCAGCATCATTTGAGAGTTCTGAAGGTTTTGAATGGCCTTCGAGTACCCTTGAGACCTGCCTGCCGATTGCAATGGGGATCAGCATGTTGGCACACATACAGAGGGTGTTTTACCCATAAACATTTTGTCCGGTCTCAAGACTTAAGCAGAGTCAGGTGTGGGCCATGTCTGGGGTTAGACTACGATCTAGGATGACCAAGAGATTTACTCTGAGGCTGGACAGTCATGAGTGGCAGGGAGTGTGGGACAGTATGGGTGAGAATCTAGTCCACTGGGTCCTTCCAGTGTTTTGGAAGCATTGGAAATGGAAGGCAGCTGGATGGAGTCCCCAGTGACAAGTTGCAGAAACTGCTGAAGGGAAGGGTGAATTATTTTGATCTAGGTGGGCCCATGACACTTCTGGCTATCAGGGCAGAGATGCAACATACAGATGGACTCATGATCGAGGGGTGGACTTAGCAATGGACACTATTGCCCAGGTTATTCGCGAGTATGAACACTGCACACAGCCTGCTCTGAAGGACTGTTACAAGAGATGGAGCCTGATATCGTGGACTGGATGGACTCAGCAGCTTTATAGGGGTTGGTCCATGTACTAAGGGGTGATCTCTCTCCCTCTGTGTGTGTGCGCGTATGGATATATACATGTGTGATGGAATATTTAAAATGTGGGATCTGAGCATGACGTGAATGGTATGAAATAAGGGGTTGATAATGTCCTGGGTTCAGCAGTAACAGTCGTTTTTCTCTTTCTTAGTAGCTGGTGCAGTGCTGTGTTTTTGATTTTCAGCCTGGGAACAGCGCTGATAACACCGATATTTTTATTTGCTGCTCAAATATTTAGTCTGACCAAGGACTTTCTGAGCCTCAAGCTCTGCCAGGGAGGAGGGGAAGCTGGGAGGGAGTAGAGATAGGACACCTGACCCAGACTGATGAAAGTTGTATTCCATACCACAGCACGTTGGGGGGGGG
>JANRGW010023431.1:0-28547 GCA_024733675.1 Psilopsiagon aymara
TGGGAGTTACATTCCCCACTCCACCACCCCACCCCCCACTCCCATTGGTGTGGGGGGGAAGAAGGAGGAGGAAGTGAGTGAACAAACTGCGTGTTTTATGGATTAAACCATGACAGTTCTTTTAGGAGGAGGAGATGAGTGAACAGACTGCGTGTTTTACAGTTTAAAACCACGACAGTGGGGTGATCACAGGAGTGCCGAATGTGATTAGACTTCTCAATACTAGTGAATAGTAAAAAGCTGGAAAAGATTGCTTGGGGAATGCGTGGCACCTCCATCTTTGCAGCTTTGTAAGAATAGGCTAGAAATGCATGTGTCACAATGTAACACCATGAGTAACTCACAGCTAGGAAATAGGGAATGGCAGCGTAGGTTTTTTGAAGTCTCTCCTAGCTCTGGTTTTCTGCAGTGTTTTTCAATTTCGTCCTTTACTTGAATGAATATCTGTATGTTGTGGTTTAAGCTGGTAACTCAGAACCACACAGCTGCTCGCTCACTCTCCCCTTTCTTCCCCCACCTTTCCTGTCGGGATGGAGAGGAGATTGAAAGAATGTAAATCCCACAGGTTGAGATAAGAACAGTCCAATAACTAGAGTATAATATAAAACTATTGCTACTACCACTAATAATAATGGTGGTAAGGGAGAGAATATAAAATTAAAAAATAAAAAAAAAAAAAAAAACAAAACCAAAACCAACCCACAAATAAAAAAAAAAACAACAATAAACACAAATGATGCACAATACAATTGCTCACCACCTGCCAACCGACACCCAGCCCTACCCAAGCAGTAATCTGCCCTTCTGGATAACTCCCCCCAGTTTATATACTGGGCATGATGTGCTGTGGTATGGAATACCCCTTTGGCTAGTTTGGGTCAGGTGTCCTGTCTCTGCTTCCTCCTGGCTTCCTGTGCCTCTCCTTACTGGCAGAGCATGAGAGGCTGAGAAAGTCCTCGACTTAGAGTAATCTTTACTTAGCAACAACAGAAAACATTGGTGTGTTATCAGCGTTGTTCTCAGGCTGAAAGTCAAAGAACACTGCACCAGCTACTGAGAAGGACAAAAATAACTGTTACAGCTGAACCCAGGGCACTGTGCAACCCATCTCAAAATCAGCTTGCATGCGCAGTTCCAGATGATAGCTGCAGCACTGTCTCAGTGCTGCTTCAGGAAGAGGTTCCCTTGACCCCTTCCTTTTCCAGCCTCACATTATGAAGTACACTGTGCCTTGTGTGGAGCATCATTATCCTTTAAATACAGGGAATAATTTAGTAAATGTATCAGTTGCTAGCAGATACCAGCCAGCCACTGTGTTTGAAAGTCCTCAAGTTTTTGTAAGATTGAAGAAATAATTCAGAACTACCATATTTAAAAAAAAACACATGGGGGAGGGGGAGAAGAAAACATTCACGTGCTGAGGCTCTGATGAATGGTAAAAAGAAGTAGAAGTATAATTGGAAGTTAATGGTGTACTTAAGCCATCATTTTTACAGTCACTCTTGAATTTGCTCACATCAGTAATGCTGTCTTAATTTCAGATACCTCTGTGTTATACCACATGTTCACATTTCAGGCTGTATCAGGGAAATGGATGAAACCCTGTTGCCTGAGGCAGTGAAACAATGGATAATACAATGTAGGAGTGATTCTTCACAGGGGAGAAAATGATACAAATGGTGCAGTGGACATTTTAATGTCTAAAGGATATAATTTCATGTTGCAAATGCACAAAGGATTTCTAATAGTCTTCCCATCAAGTTTAATATAGAATCTTTTTCTTCAGTTGTATGTTGAAACCAAGAAAGTTTGATTAAATGGTTCATGTGTGAAATTCTGTCACTGAAGCCTTGGCTTTTAGAGACCTATCTATGTATGATACCTATATATCCATTTGTTTCGTTTATACTGCACTCTTCACTAAGTGGTCAAATGCTTTATTATGTGATTTGCATTCCAGAATCTCAGCAGTAGAATTATTTTTCTGCCCAGGTTGTCAGTGCAGCCAGCTCAAATGATTCTGTATTCTCCATCACACAGTAACTATGTTACTAAATAGTACAGACAAGTAAGGTGACTAGAAAACCTGCTGTGCTCATATGAAATGCTCTTCAGCTTGAATAGTCCATTTTAAGGGAGTTTTGACTTTAATAATCAGAAACAATCAGCCCCCTGGCAGCATGACTGAAAGAAGAAGAAAAACCCTCAAGCTAGTCATATTTTTTTGCAGAGGTGGCAAAATTGATATAGTATAAAAAGTGTTTCAAAAAAACAAGTTTCAGAAGGGTGCTCTAGAGGAAATGATTCTGTAACGCTGTCAGCAAAACTTCAAAGAGGAGAATTCTCTGGGCACTCAGCACATCAGGCATGGTAAAGAGAAGTGAAACAAGAAAATCAAAATGTAATTTATACACTTTATTGCAGAGTGAACAATGCATAGTCTCCCATGAAGGACGAAATACTGGATTTTGTATTGCTCATTCTGCAATTATGTATGTGTTACATGGTCTGGTTTTGTTTTTTTGGTTTTCTTTTGGTTTTTTTGGGTTTTTTTAATAGAAATGTTGGAGAAGACTATTAATTATTGAAGGTGACTTAGAAAATGACTGCTCTGGATAGCTAACAAAATCTGCACAGTGTTGCTGTTAGTGTAGAGGACAATACTGATTCTCTGAAATGTTTCCTCTTTTTCTTCGGTGAAACTGGAGTTTGCCCAAGGTCCCACAGAGAGGTATGAGACAGCAAACTGTCAATGTACAGAAACAAAAAATGCATATAAAAGTTTATGTTGAGTTACAAATCAGTTTGCGCTATTGCAAGTTGTGATGACTGCACCTCATGTTAAACTCGTAATTTTCTACTATTATATATTCTTTGGTTTTGTTTTTTTTTACCCTGCCAAATTGTTACCATTGCATGTTAAACATTTCCTCACAATTGTTTTTCTGAGCGGACTTTGGGAGAAAGTGTAGCAAAAATGTTTTGGCTGGTTTTGTACAAGTCTAAGAAAAAAATATTTTGTTTTAGCATTGTTTAATTCATACAACCATTCTATTGTGATGCTTTGATAAAACGCCACTGAAATGGGTAAAGAATTTGAAATTTGGAAGGACTGGAGCAGGTTATGAGCACAAACATTTATAAACTGTAAGAACGTGGAATAGAACTAGTGTCTTCTTGGCCTGGATGTTTCTGCACATCAGCAAAGATTTTGAATTTCACTGACAAAGTGCATCAGGTTTCGCTGTAGCGGTTGGTCCACAGGTGTGGGGACAGTCTGCAACTGCTAAAAATCACTTTGCAGTCTACAGAACTGGTTCGTATTCCCTTGGCAGTGCCTCTGTGGCAGAGACCTGTTTCTGAAGCTGACCATTATTGGTGACTTGAACTAAGAATTCAAGTAAAAAAATTACAATTTTATATATATTTCTTTGCTGGGAAATTCCAGCTAACTTCACATAAGCCTTTATCTGCTTAAAGCACAGCCACTGTATTCACCACTGGCCACAAGTCTTAAGCTGAATACCCAGAGACTGAGGAACTGGAGATGAACAACACGGTATTTAGGTTAATGAGCAAGTGATAATCAGGATGCACACGCAGAAAAAGAGAGAAAATCTGTTTCTCTGGGACAGCATTTTAACTTTGTCTTTCCAGGTCCTGAAACTTCCTAATCCAAATCACATAAGAAATGCCTCCATCCTCTTTATGGACTCTCGCTCTTTTAAGTTATAGACTGTGTGAAGGAGGAAGATTAAAAAGCATACAGCATAAACCTGTTTCTTTCTTTGTGCCATTGACTTGCAGAAGCAGACAGGTCTTCCTGAGGTATATCCTGTCAGACAGCAAACAGAAGAAAGATTCAGGCATAATACAGTAGCTCAGTTTGTTGCACCCTGTAATACATCCCTTACTTAGAAGAAGCCTCTCTGTACTTCTCTGAGCAGCTCCATGAGGCAACAGGCAGAAAGGGTGATGTGCATGAAGGCTACTGCAAAGTAGCTTTAGGAAGACAGGCTGCAAGAAGGTGAAGGAATAGCAACTCAGAGAGGACAGGATGTAGAGGTGAAAGAGCATAAGCAACCTTTGGCTTGTTCATTGAGGACCAGATGGAAGCATGCTTATTTACAGGTGTTTTATGTTACTGGAAAGGCAGCTCTGAAGTTGTGTTTGGAGAGGAAGCCTCTAAGCTCACCACACTGTAATGTTTAAGAAGCCATAAGTGGTTCATTAACAGAACTTCTATAAATGTAACATGTTTGGATAATGAGATATATGCAGTGAACTTGATAAATTAACTTGTAATCACTTGATGCACAGGCTTTTAACAAATGGAGAACAGGGAATAAGAAAGTAATCTCAGAAGAAAAGCTTCCTGATAGCTAAACAACAGCAGAGTAATTGTCAGATACATTGGGATAATAAAATCATAAAGTATTATTAGAGAAACAGAATGCAAACATATTGCTTTCCTGCCATTTTCCACTGTGCCTTTAGAATTTCCATGAATTTGAAAGTCAAAAGCATCCCATAGATTTTTAACGTGATTTTGGTGGAGACAGTAGTTTCTGTGGGTTTGCATATTATTCACTGGGTGTTCCTTTCTATTCTAAGTACCTGCTCCATCATCTTGCTGAGGCTGCTGTTTTGACAGTGGCTTGTCAGTGTTGCTGTATGTTTGACATACAATGCCAAAATCTAGATTTAAGGTGGAAACATACAGACTGTGCTGAATAATTGAAACAGCAGCAATGAACCGTTTTTCCTCATACCATATTTTAAGTCTTTTCATATAATGAATAGTTGTTCTGTCATTTAGATGTATGACATTCATATATTTCTGTGGAATGCATCAAGACTGGATGCCTTTCTAGAATATATTTTTTATTCAAATACATGTAACTGGTCTTCCTTAGCAAAATGTAATAGCCTGTAATTTAATGAGGGTTGGACTACATGTTCTGATAACCTCTTGTGGCCATAAATCCTATGAATAAAAAAATGAATTCTGTGAATGAATGCTGTCTTGAATTTCTAGCTTTAACTTAGTAAGAGGTGAGAGGCACAGTGGTAAATGGAATTAGGCATTGAGGTCGTTAATGAAAATTCTCCTGCACTGTACATTTATGTCTGTCTGCCTTGTTGTCAGAGAATTTTTATTTTCACTGGCTTCAATATGCCTAAATAAATACAAATCAAACAATATTTTTCTACATTATTGAAAGCTTAATATCAATATCAGTCTGTAAATAGTCCCATAAGGAAAAACTAGAATGTATTACATGTATTACATTACATGTTTAGAATTTTTTTTTTTTTCTATTATTTGACAGCTAAAAGTAGAACATAGAGTATGGCCCTGTTTTCTTGATAAGCTTTATAAAGTTATGGTACAGTATGTCATCTGAGTATCCTCCTGGGAAGATACTGTTCCCCAGGGAGTGAGGAATACACAGCATGGGGAGCCACAGAGTTCAGCTCCACTTGCAGATCCCCAAAACAGACTAGTTGGGCACTTCAGTGCCTGACTTTTAAGTGCTCCCACTGACAATAAGATGTCCAGCCTACCACCTAATGACCACTTTTTTCCAAATGCTGGAGACAGGTAGGAAACTAGTGATATTGTCAAAGCTAAGCATCAATACTGGGAAGAAATCTAAAATAATATCTGAAACACAACTAATTATAGTAGTATAATTTTCAGTAATTTTTTTTTATCATTATTTTAACTTCAATATTGTATATTTTTATTCATGAACTCAGCATTGTGTTTTTTTTTTCCTTGCTGGTATCTCCATGCATCTGACTGTTAGGGTCAAAGTAAATGACAATTAATGCTATGTAACAAAAATTACCATTGACAAAGGGAGATTTCCAACACCCCCCCCCCCCCAAGCTTTAAAAAGTCATCTGTATATACTATTGCTTAATAACCTGCTCTACCAGTTTTAAAATTATCTATAGCATGGGATGTGCTTGCATGTCACTCTCATTGAACTGTGAAAGACAGTAGCTCTCCTTAAACACTTCTGCTTTCTTGTCTTCTTAGACGCTCATGGTGTCTGCAACAGCCCCACAGCAGCCATTGTTACCCCTTGTTTGGGTATAGTAGAACTTTTTGTTGCTTTGCCTGTATCAGCCAATATATTTTTCCTTGATACAGTAGTTGTTTGTTATCTCTGTTCTCCTTTTTCCCATAATGTAGATAGCCTGAGTGGTTTGGGGTTTTTTTCCAAAGTTGTTTTGGCTATGACTCTTTGTTGGCAGAATTAAAGTTGTGAAAGGATCATGGGAAAGTAGTCTTGTGAAAAGCACTTAGGTGGACAGTTCTTGAATTGTAAATGAATAAAAGTGACCTCATTGTTTTTGTGATTATAACAGCCCATTATACCATGAGGTACTAACAGTTTCTCAGAACAATGTACAATACAACCAATACTAAACAGTGCAGCTGCAGGGAAAACGAAACAGCACTATGTCATGAGGGATAGATACTCATTGTATTTGCCATTAGGAAAAAATACAGACAGTGTATTTTCACTAACTTCTTTGAAGAAATAAGCATGTACTAACCATAAACTGAAACTCTTAAAGGTGACTAGACCTTACAAATTGCATTTTATATCTTCAGAGTAACTCATGGGAATTATCTAAACTCTGGTTTTAAATCACCTTTCTACTATTTTTGTTGTATAGTACTTGTTCCTTAAACAGAACAATTTTTAAAATTTAATTTTATTTCTAGTAAACTATTTTTTCTCCTTTTTTTTTTTTTCTGAAAATGGAGTAATCTTCTTCAAAATCCCACTGTACCTTTAAATTAGGAATGACATAAAGTTAATTTGATTGTTTTGCTTTAGAGGTTAATGCATCCAACAGGCTGTATGAAGTCTGCGAACACTGTATAGGAGATAAATACCATATTGCAGTACACTGAGATATTGTACTTGATCCTTGCCTTCGTATATTAACTCCAAAATGACCTTTACTCGTATAGACCATCTTTTAACGTTCCATGGTAGTCAGATACCGAGCAAGGATACCCTACACATGCAATATTAAGATCTGGATTTAGTCCCAAATGACACGAAGGTTTTATATTCAGCATGATTATTACTGTGTTTCCTTAGGCCTCCTTAACAGTAGAGTGATTGTTCGAGGTTGCCATAGAAAATGGCATACATGATTTTACCTTTTGAGCGGGCCAGGTTATGTCTATGAGGTAGTTCTGTTAGAGGGTATGAGGATCCAGGCTGTGGGACTGCCCACAAGCACTCTGATTTCCCAGCAGTGTAAGCCTGAGCTTTTCTAGGATGCAATGCTAATGAACAGTGTGGTACATGTCTTACCCCTTCACTGTGAGGTTACAGTTGCAAGAAGCAGATGCAGTTTTGGAAAGTGTTCCTTAGAGTCTCTCATTTCTTTTAGCAATCTGCTATATTTCTCTCTACTGAGAAAAGTGAAACGCGCTTGTATTCAAATCCTGCTTTAATTTCTTTATTGTTCTAAGGATTCTTTGGGAGCTGGGTCAGTGTGCATTCATGGCCGTAGGATGTCTTGCAGCATCCTGTTTGTCCAGCCTAGTGGGTTGTTTTTGTGGGATTTTTAATTGTTACTTGTTTGAATCGCAAATTTACTTTCTGATTCTTTTCCGAAAGCTTCCTCTATCTTTGGTTTGCACTTCAGTCAAAAATGCAGCTTCTACAAGCTTGCTTCTGTGTTTTGGTGTTTGTGCATGTAATTTTGGTTTTCGAGTGCTAAACTAACATCTGGTTTTGTGTTCTCTAAGCAATTTGTCACTCTTCCAAGTCTTTCTGCAGACAAGTTTGTTTGGTCAAATGGACTTGTATGTCAGTAGTTTTCATTTTGTGGCTGGTGAGGAAGATTGAAAACCATTTTGCTAATGGTGTTCAATGATGTAATGTCTCATGAGATCAGCAAGAATTCCGAGAGGCTCTCATGGTTCCTAGTGATACAGCTGGTTGTGGGAGATGCCTGATGGTATGCAGGATATTCAAGGCCAGGAAATGGTTAAATTATTCTGCTCTGAGGGAGCCCACTGTGATTTCTTTTATCTGCCAGATAATCTTTGCTTTTCTTAGTATTTGCATAAAGCTACTTTAAAACCCATTGAAGGATTCTGGTTTCTTTAGCATGTTGATAGTGCTTTAATCTGAAACCTTCAGAAGCAGCTCCCTCTTCCTGCTAAACTGCTGAACCTCCTACATCACACTCAATATGTGTTTCTTTCCAGGCAGTTACTTTAGGTTTTGGTTATGGCTTCTTCAGCCCTCTCAAGTTTTTAATTCATTCGTTCAATCTTGGGTGTTCCAAGCATATTATGTTGTTGGAGTTTGCTTTGGGATACAAGCAAAGCTTGTATTTTCTTCTGAAACTGGACCAGTCTTCTTCTAAAAGAATAATAAATTTTCTTCTAAAAGGGTACTGGGATTGAACTCCTCAGCAGATAGTGGATTCTGATCCCACAGACCTTCCTGATTGTGAAGGGCATGTGGTATCTAATCCCTCTGTGTAGTATGAGAGAGGCAAGGACAGGAAGAATGCCATTTCTTCCTAGTTTTTTTATGTAGATGTCTATTGAGTGTCTTGTTAATGCCTCCTCTCACACTGAGCTCTCATTAGAATGGTAAGATATGGGAATGTCTGCTTTTCATGCCAGCTTGTCCTTGCCAGGACTGGAGCAGCCTGGGCAGACCTGTAGGTGCAGCTACAGGGAACTTTAGTGTCACCGGAATGACGAGCCTGTGGACATAATGCACTGCCACATCAAATACTGATACAGGCTTAAACAATCACAGTTTTCCTTTTGTAGGTAAATTCCACTTAAGTCTTTTTCAGTCGACGTCTTGCCCGTGGCTTTTGTTTCCCATGAGTGCCAAAAGTTTATGTTGGCATCAGTCTCCCGCCTGAACCGTGGCCATGTTATTAATTGCAGAACAATGGAAATCTCTGTATGTAATCAAATGGGAAATCAGCTAGAGAAAAAGGTAAATGTATCAGAATTCCTGGATAATGAATATGAATTAAAATAAGGAGTATGAGTTAAAATAAGGAACAATAGTTGCGAAAATGTTGTTTAAAAAGAAACCAACAAAGCTGAATGTCGATAATGGTAAAGAAATGGAGAAAATATAGCAAAATAGTGCAGACAAAAATTATTGGACTGTTTGTCTTGCATTAACTTTGTCAATTGTGCTTTGTTACTTTACATTATGGGTAAAACCAGTAAATACTAATTCGTGTTAAATGTCAGAACTGAGTGAATTCATTGAATTATTTGGAAAAGATGTTCTCCACTGTACAAATTTAGGTTTAAATTGCAAACTTCACATTGGAGCTGTGTTACATATGACCATGAAGAGCAGCTGTATCAGGAGAAGCACCAAATTAATTTTCAGTATTGTGTCTCCTATATGCATTGGATACGTGGACTCATATTTCCATTAAATTCAAAATTGTACAGATGGCAATGAGCAGATACTTCAGAAGTGTCCTCAGAACGTCGAGCAGTCCTCAAATCCAGACCAGTTTTACATCTCAAAGTTGCACATGTGACAGAAAGAATCTGTATTTGCAGGGTATAACTGTGATCAAATACAATGAGACTAAGTCAAAGTAAACTCTCAAACCTAGCAAAGAGACAGTTGAAGAGAGAGCTCATAAAAGTCTCTAAGCTCACAAATGCTACAGGGAAAGTGAACAAGAGTATGGTTATGCAAGGCCTAAAGCCAAAAAATTAAATAAACAGAACAATGTAAAAACAAAACGAGATACCTACAGTTATTGGTGAGCAAAAAAGGTGTGTAATTTTTTCCAAAATTATGTAAATGTAGAAATCTTATCTGTGTTCAGAAAGCGTTTATACTAATTCATGGAGGAAAACTCTATAAGGGGCTCTTCACTACAAATACACAACTTATTTTCAGGAAGTCTTTAAGCCACAGTTTGGTGGAAAACAGAAGGGTATGTTGGGAAAGTGTGACCAAATACTTGCTGTCTTTCCACTTTTGTCTTTCATTTGCTACTGCCAAGGCAGGTATGAGAACGAATGGATTATTAGTTAGAATCATTCACCCATACGCACGTTGCTGTTCCTGTTTTCTCATTAACTCTTCTTTCTGGTCATCTGTCCAGTTTGGCATGGGAGAAACGGTAGCAAAAGTATAAAATCTTAGTTGTATGAGTAAATTATGTGTAGCACATAGAATGAAATGGGTCCTGTTCCCTTGCTTAAAACCTGTATGTTTTTCCTATTCATTCATCATAAATTTAAAGATCAGTCTTATGGTCACTCATTACCATGCATTTGTTTTTTGCATGCAGTATGCATGGCTTTATCTACTGGAAAAATAGTAATTAAAAAAAAAAACAACAACTTTTTTCCTGGTTGAGCTTATCGAGGAAGAAATTTCAGTGGTCTTTTCCATGACTTTTCTCTGCAGTTTTGAAAGATTAATTTGAAACAGAGATTGGCATATAAAATCAGGTTATCCATTTCTGTTGGTTTTTTTTTTTTTTTTTTTTGTTATTTTGGTGGGGTTTTTTTTTAATTAAAATCAGGATTCACTCTCAAATAGAAATTCAGAATACTTCAGAAAAAATTGTTTTACCTCTTGACTGGTCTAATTCTATCACACATTTAAAACCTTATCTTCCAAAGAAGAGACTGTTTTCAGATGCACAGCTTGCTTATTTGTACGCAGGTATTATGATGCTATCTGCTCCAGGCATATACCTCGAGCTTCACTCTCTATGTGACTGTAGCCTTAATTATCCCATAAATTACTTTGAAATCTTCAGGGGAAACTTTTCTATCCAAAGTAATACTTATTTTTTATTTATTGCTGTAAGAGCAAACATGAGGCTATGGAACGTGTGTAGACACAAATTCCTGCCCATGCATGTCCACAGGAGATTGAGGAGCAATTATGCTCTGTATTTTGCCCTTTGAACCATCACTGCCTTTTTCTTTATTTCGTTTATCTAATCTAAGTTTTTGAGGTTGAGGAATAGGTTTGATGTTGACGTAGTAACAACAGGGATCATTCATCTTCTGTGATGTTTTATTTTGCTTGAGATTTCCTTCTCTTTCCACTGTGTCATCTCTGTGCTTAGTTGTGCATATACCTTAAGCTTGAGTTCCCCACTATTATGTCTGTTGTCTGAAATGGTACTTTCTCAAACTATGGCCTTACTTCATATTGTATAATGCTCTCTTCCCTGCCAAAAGACAGACACTCAGTGCACTGTTATTTGAGTGTATTTAATAGTTGAGAGCAAGCTCCTGCAGACTTTACATGTTATCCCTGTGCTACCTCTTCTTGTATCCAGTCTGCTCTCTTGACTTATAACAGCATTTTAACACAAGTAACATAATTTTCTTTGAGCTTCCCAAGTAATTATCTGGATAGAACTGTTGAGACTGATGATGCGGACTTATTTGTGCACTCCCCTCACTTTCTGAATGGCTAACTTTGAATATAGTGTATACTTAAATGTTACTGAAGGTACACAGAGCATGGAGAATTTTGATGCAGAACTACTGGTGGATTGTGTGGTATCATGAAATGACTATTAAGTATCTATTTTTATCTTCTGATCTGTTACCTACCCATTTGCTTTTTCTCTTGTGAGAAGATTCATCCAACTTTGTGTATCTAAGTCAGGTGCATAAATCTATCAAAAATTAGAGAGTGTTTTACATGAAATTAAGCTTGGGTTAAGCTATTTTTTTCAGGTCAAATATGTAACACACATATTTTGCGTCAGCCATTCCCAAGTTTCAATTGGGAATCAATCTATGCAGTTTCTAGGATCAGACTTTTGAAGGAAATGTGACAAATCTTCTCAGCTAATGTAGTACATATATTGAACTTTTTAAGTGTCATGTGTATCTTCCAGCATTACTGAATTTTTATACAATTCAGTATTAGTATATTTAATTATGAATATCTGTTTATATATAGTAATCTGCACTGAAAGGTGTGAGAAACTTCTCTTTCTCTTGGTTAGATAAAGTTTCAAAATCTTTTGCAAATATTTTAAAGGTGTCAGATGTAAAAAAGGAAGAAAAAATATCTTCGAAACATGAGAGGGGACTTTAAACATCAAATTCATTGTATCAAAAATTTTATGGGAGAGGGGGATACATAGAGATGCAACATGAAATTAAGTATGGATTGGTTTAGTTGCAGGTAACAGGTGTACGTGCACTTGGGATAGGAAAAGGTGGTAGTGAGGGAAAGGATTTGTAATCTGCTCTGAAAGCTACTTTATTACCTTCAAAGAGATTGAAGCACTTCCATAATCATTTACTTATCTGGCGAGTTTTAACTGGGTCTTGTTTATAGAGATTTGTGGTACTGGGAGTTTAAATTTGATACTTTCCTAGTCTCTGCTTGACCTGAAATGCAGCACATCTGCTCTCTGCAACACAGAATCATGGAATCAACTATGTTGGAAAACATGTCGGAAAACTCTTGGTAATGGCTGTTTGCAATTAGTTTCTTCAACTTGTTCAAAGAAAACTATGTGTTAAAATTTGCTAATTTGCTTGTCTGGCACTCCTTTTGCTAATTGCAATTGTCTCTGCCCTCTCACAAAAATAATATGACTGTGTATGACAGTGAAGAGATTGTTTGCTGGTGATTTACAATAATATCAGGTATTTGTCAGTATTTACATAATGCTGCAAGTGGTGCATGGTTTTAATAAGCAAAAAAATAAATGAATAACTCACTTTGCCTCTTGTTTATCTCCCTAGTATTATTTATGTTCTGGTTACAAGAACTTAAGAACTTAATTGGTTTATATTTCATTTAAAATTAATTTTATAAGTAAATATTGGAAGTGAGGCATGCTTTAACACTATTACTTTAATTCTGTCAGCGATCATAAATAAGTAATGGGATTATTAACATGATGCAGTTATTATTGGGTCTTCTTCATACCCGCATATGGAAATAATTAATAACAAAAAAGATAAAATGATCGTTCTAATTGCATAAGCTATATCAACAACAGCTTTTAATAAACAGTAAAATGAGCATGGTGTGGAAGCCTGCTGAATCTATGCCATTGACCAAATAATTCTTCATCCAAGTTCTGTCAACACATCTATGTCTGAATTTTAAAAAACATTTTACGTCATGACCCAGAGAAAAAATTCAGTATTATGGCATTCTTGTTTAAAAGGGAACTAAAAAGCAAGAAACTTTAAGAGGTCTTTTTACATACATAGCAATTGGAAAAAAAAATCTGTGAAATGAAAATTTGTTACCTAAAGCTGCAGTAATGCCTGTTCACTTTGTTGACTTCTAAGTGCCTTGGATCTATTCTAATCTTTCAGGAATCATAGAATCATAGAATGGTGAGGTTTGGAAGTGACCTTAAAGATATCTAGTTTCAACTAGTTCCACCTCCCCTGCCATAGGCAGGGGCACCTTCCACCAGACCAGGTTGCTCAAAGTCCCATCCAACCTGGCCTTGAACACTGCCGGGGATGGGGCATTCACAGTTTCTCTGGGCAACCTGTGCCAGTGCCTCACCACTCTCACAGTGAGGAATTTCTTTCACATATCTAAATCTACCCTCTGTCAGTTTAAAGCCATTACCCCTTGCCTTATCACAAGACCCTGTAAAAAGTCCCTCTCTAGCTTTCTTGTAGGCCCCCGTTAAGTACTGGAAGACTGCTATAAGGTCTGTAAGTAACTGTATCTTTAAATTAATAAATATTAATAAATATCATTAGTTTGCAGGGATGGTCTTAATTTTTAATGGAGTTGATTGAAAAATTTCTATTAAAGAGATTATTTTCAATTATGGGTTTAGAAGAATTTTTTTTTTTTTTTTTCAGGACATGGGCTCAATTTTTTTCCAATTTTTTTCCGTTTGTTCAGAAAATTTGTGATAAAAAATCCTTTTGAAGTTTAATTAGCTCAGAATATTTTTTTTTAATGGCAAGTTCATTAGTTTTGAGCTCAATTGCAGCAGAAGGTCTCCTTTCTCTTATGTATCACTCACCCTAAAGAACTTGCACCCCTTTGTGTTGTGGTGTCTTCCCTTACCAGGGAAGGAAACAATTTCTGCATGGACCTGTGTGGGAATTGCAGCCAGTGACAGACAGGGATTAAGGTTCGTGGCAATTAGGGGGCAGAGGCATGTTGAAAGTAGCTTCATTTAGAAAGACTTTTAATTTATTTAGTAAAACAACTTCTGAGAATGACTGTTAGTCATCCTCATGTAGCATGTCTCCCAAATTAGTTCTGAAGTTCATACAAAGCCCATGGAGTATTGCACATCATTAATTGGTCTCTTCAGTCCAAACTGAAGCTACTTTGTGGTGGCAGTTTTGTCTGTGTTCCCTGGCAATATGTGTCCATAATTAAACTTGTCCTCAGTCACAACATGAGTGAAGAGGTTGGTGTTTTCTGCTCTCAAAGGAGTCACTTTGGAAAGGAACTTGGGAGGTGACGATATGTCATCTGTTCTCCAGAATGATTTGCAAATACTGCCCATGTTAGAATCCATAAGGAATATATCTTTTTTTCCAGTCATTAAAATGTGTGTATTTGTGGGATAAATGAGTCTATATGTTCTTTCAGAGGTACAGAAAGTGCTATATTGAATTTGACAGTACTGCAGTCCTGTGCCAGATGGGGCAACATGAAGGTGAAAAGACTCAATTATTAAAGAACAGTGTTCTAAGAAGATTTGAGTGTTTTTCACCCCAAACAGGGCATAGGTTCTGTCTTTAAGCAGAATAAATGTTGTCTATCATGTGTTAGGGTTTTTCCTGTACCCCCTTATTTTTCACATAATGATGTAAGAAATCCCCCACTGAGTAATCCCCTATGGTCTGTCAAGTCCAGCAGTGTCTCCAGTCTATTGTCTCCAGCAGTGGTAAAGGGAGATTCTGTTTAAAGACCAAGCATATGAGGCCTGGCTGCTTTTTTGCAGTCCACTCCCTTTGTATTTCTCTAGTATCCAAAGTCAATGTATTAGGGATGGTGGCTAGTATATGACAACCTAGTCATTTTAGTATCAATATGCAGATCTATTGCCCACTAATTCATCTGCCCTCTTTGTGAACCTGCTGACACTGTCTGTCTTCACAACCAGGATCTTCTGATAGCAAATTATATAATTGCACTGCCTCTTGTGTTATAAATGTGTTCTTGAATCTCCTATTAGCCTCATCAAATATCACTACTTCTAGTATTACAAAATATTGTTAATAGCAGTTCAACATATTGCTGCATATATGAGCAGAGCAAAATTTTGTATAGCAACAAAATTGTAAATATTCATTGTTCTGTATTATTTTGTATTCTATTGCAAGGAAAAAAAATGAGCCTTTGTTGTGATTTTTATAGGACTGTTATGGAACAGAACGTTTCATTGTGCCAGCTGCAGTGCCAGTAAATCTTTTTCCTGCCTGTTTACTTCAGAAGTGAGAATTTTATTCAAAACCAGACACAATAGATATATTTATGTTGTAATTATAATTAAAAAGTTGAAGTTATGATCACTTTAATTGTAGTTTAGATTCTATGTTGCCATCAGCCTATTGTGAATCAAGCTTTAAAATAGAAATTTTGGTTTCTAGTTACAATATGCCATTTAAAAATGCAGAGGCACTTAGAGGGAGAAAATCTTGCTGACAGCTGATATAGTATGTGAATGAAGCAGTCAGATGGAGAATGGAAATTAAATGATGGCCTTCATGAGAATTAGAAATTTAAGGCTATGGATTCAATGTAGCAGGGAAGGCTCTATTTGAATGAGATGTTCCCCTTTTAGACCGTGAGGCATCACTAGCAATATAGAGCTGTTAACAAAGCAAATTATCAGTGGCAAAATACTCAATATATTTGACATTGCATTTTTAAACAATTTGTAGTCTGGAAATGAGAAGAAGACATAGAGCACTTGGTTCTGTTCAGCACCATTGTATAGCCATATCTGTTATTGATCCTTCCCTTTCCTTTTATTTCAAGAAAAATAATTGAGTATACATAAAAATAAAAGGTGAGTGGTGAAAAATTGATTTATTTCCTCTTTGGACTTCTAGATATATATGAAGACTTGTTGTAATTTTGATCACAGATATGGCAATACTAGTCATTTCTTATTCTAACAAATCTTATGTAACGGTTTTGAGTCACTTTAACCAAAAGCACTTTTGCCTGACTTTTGGAAACGAAATATATGTGGACTGAAATTTAACAACTTTATAAATATTTACTGACTTTGCACGTTGCAGTGGACATCACTTTTCTGTAGGAGTTCATGACTGACTGTGAATATGTGTGCTGAAAATTGTAATGTTCTCTTATTGCAGCTTCTGCAAACAAGACAAGTTGCCCATTACCTTCCAGTCCTGTGTGATCACGAAGGAGTGCCAGGTGTCAGAGTGGTCAGAATGGACACCCTGCTCCAAAACCTGCTTTGACATGACAACTCCTAAAGGGAATCGTACAAGATCACGGACCATTAAACAACTCCCTATTGGCAGTGAAAGTGAATGCCCACAGCTAGAAGAAAGAGAGGAGTGTGTTTCTCAAGGAGATGGTGTGGCACCCTGCATTACGTAAGTTGGCTTTTTTCAGTTCTCCCTATATTGAAAAAAAAAATTTCAGTTAAGTGCACAGGGCTTATGATGGACTATCAACCAAATAATTGTTAAAGAAATAACAAGTTTGATTTTATTTTATCCTTTGCTTATTCAGTGCTCTTCTTAAAAGCCTAAAGTCTACAAGTAGTTGCTATTGTAATGAAATCACTTCCTTCTCTAAATACAGGAGAAATAACAAATGCATACTTTTTCATTAATGTTAACTTTTGAAAAATAACATTTGTGGATATGCAGGCTCAGTCAAGACCATAATAAATTAATTGTATTAATTTGTTAGTGATCTTATCCCTACATAACATTTCTACCAGGATCACTGCTTTCTGGAGCACTTGTATATTTGCAGAGAAAATACTGAACATAGGAAAGAGGTGTTAAAGAGTTATTTAGCAAACAGACTGTTTTAGTGAAACTTGTATTCAGCTTAAAAAAGGCAGGACTGGGCCCCAAATGGCAAGTGGGAGAGGCTAACAGTAGCAGTAAATAAATTAACTTTGTTTAAAGCTTAGGAGAAATGACAGCAAGCACTTTTTGATTCAAGAGATTGCTGTAATTTTATCAACTAATCGAGATCAAAATTTAAGTCCCAACTGTGCTTTTTCTTTATCAGACCGAGAAGAGAGCCTGGGGAATTTGATGTTAAGCATCTTAGGCTGTGGTACATATTTTTCATTTAAGAGTTGGGATGTCATCTTTCCCCATCTCCAGCCACATTAGGAAGCAGTTTGCTTGATTTAGCCTGAAAGGACTTGTTGGGTGGAGAATTCTGTTGCATTTCTTGCAGTTTGTAATCCTGATTGGGTTTTAACTAGGAGTCACAGATCTTTTCTGCGTGTTCACTGATTAGAAAGCTCGCAGCTTCTCATTCATCAGTACCCAGCAGGGATGCCTCAGTATTGCATAGCCATCTTTCTCTTAATATTGAAAAAGGAACTTACTGAAAGGCTTTTCTGAAGTAATAATAAAAAATACAATTATAATTTTACCTTGATTTTCAGGAGAAACTTCTTTGTACCTTATCAAAGACTAACAAGAAGCTTTGGAGTTGTTTGGGGAGGGTGTTTGTTGGGTTTTTCCCCTCTCCTTTTCTGGCTCTTGTGTTTCTCAGCATGCACACTTTTTGGATATTTTGGCTTTGGTTCATATAATCTGTCTAGCTCTAAACAAATGCTGAGAGTCACAATATTGAAAGTTAGCTTGTCTGAACATGGATATATGTCTCTGTATATCAAGTTTTTCTTCCTCCCAATAAAATATTTGTGTGTTTCAGGAATTAAACAGAAAAGACCTTTCTAAAAAGTAATGATTTCAAAAGTGAAATTACAGAGGAAAAGTTTCAACCCACATAAAATATTAGACTTAATGCGTCCCTCTGTACAGGAAATCTTGGGGCTCAGGTTTGTTTAGGAGATTAATGAAGGTGTTAAGGTGCTTCAACTTTTATAACTTAATGCTGTATGAAATGGTTTCGTGATTTCTAAAGACCAAATTAACTGATTTTGATCCAGGTATGGTTGGCGCACCACGGAGTGGACAGAATGCCGTGTGGATCCTCTCCTTAGCCAGCAGGACAAGAGGCGAGGAAATCAGACAGCGCTGTGCGGAGGTGGCATTCAAACACGGGAAGTGTACTGCGTGCAAGCTAATGAAAATCTCCTCTCCTATTTAAATACCCTCAAGGAAAAAGAAGGTAATTTTGATTCACTTGCATTTGCATTAGTGTGAAATCAGGGCACTTCAGCATTACAGAGCTCCTTGACAGCCATTGTCTTCGATCGTCAGTGCCGTTTTACCTTGCAGGTTTCTGTTATTTTCTTGTTCAGATGAAAATGCTTAATTTCAGTAGCAGAGATTTTATTCTCTGTGCTGCAAATATTGATTCTTAGCTAAAAATTGCTATTTCTTAATATCTATTGCCTTATGTGAAGGACATGTCTCAATAAGAAAGAGCATGAGAAGGTGGGTTGGAAATCCTAGATTCTGTTTCTTCCTCTACTGTAAATTCCCTGTGTGTCCTTAAGCTGGGTGATGAACTTGTGTGGTTTGATGTGCAGATGGAATATGTCAATTCTGTCATATAAGATCAATATAGAAATATACAAAATTATGACCAGATTTAACTCTTGGGGATTAATTTTTATTATTATTACTATTAATAATTATTATTTTTTTTCTTCTTTTTTTTTTATTCAGTCAAGTTTATAAGTTGCTTACGGGACTTCAAGACAGTATAATTTCATGGTGTTTTTTCCCTAACTGAAAGAGAGGAGGGATTATTGCCTGTCACTGTTACAGCTGGCACAGCAATTTAAGCAACGAAAGAATAGCTTAGAGGATAAAATCTTTAATTCATTTGGTAATATAGGAACTTAAGAATAACACTTGAGTATTTTATGTAATGTTTACTTCTACATATTAATGCAGCCCTGGAGGTTTACAAATTAGTAAATGCATTTAGCTTGCATTATCAAATTTTATCTTCAGTAGCTGTTTCATACAAGCACACATTATTATTAATATGCAGCCTAAAATACAGCCACATACTTCAGGAAAAGTGTTATCATTATGCAAGTCATGTGACACAACATTTAGAGCAGAGCTGGCCAGACTGCAGGCTGCCGAGTTTTCTGCTGTAGGTTAAGGATACTCTCAAACTTGTCACAGAGGTAGAGTTTGTGGGAAATATTAATGCCAACATCCATTTCAGTGTGACTTTGGATCAGTAGAGTGTGACTTGTGTGCTCATGGGCCCCACATCTGTATTTATTAAAGAAGCAGCTTTCAAGCCTCTTCATATAATGCAAGTCAGCTGCCCGAGGGGTTTTAGTAAATCTCCTCTGCTGAACAAAGTTTAGATGCCCCAGTGAAGAAGTAAAGGAGTAAAGCCTTCCAGCTAAGGAGATGTAACAATAAAATCAGTGGCAGCTTACTGTTCAGAATGATGATTAGGATTTTGGTAGGCTGTGAAGTCTTGCCAGCTTAGGCGGGTGTGAAATCTGCTCTTATCTGACTGTGACAGGAATACACGGAACCCATCAGGAGGTAATCTCTGAAGGCCCTGGAAAGCTGATTAAAATATAACTAGTCATTGAATGCATAAACATGAGAACGATTTCAGGAGCTCAAAGTAGGGGTGAAGTGGGTCGTAGTTTAAAAAGGAGCTCTGGGGTGTTTCTATATTAGGGGACAGATCTTCAGAAAAGCTGCCTCTCCCCACGTCTTTCCTCTTTCCTCTCCCATCCTGGATTTGCTATGGGTAAGAGCTGCTCTCAAGGGCCTCCTAGGAACGAGCGAATCAGTGCCTCTAAAACCAATATCATTTGGAAACTATGAGTAATTTGAGGACGGGAAAAAGCCAGGGGAGACGCCTACCAGTTTTAGCTGTGGGGAAACGCCTTCATTCAGTGTAGTTTGCTGTTGGTTGTAGTGAATGCTGTCTTGGTAAGGCTGCTTTGAAGACCTCCATTCTCATATACTCACAGTGGCGTTTCCCTGTTATTTCAGAAAGTCAGTCACAGACCAAGTCGAAGGCTAGTGCTGCACCTCTGCTATCGATCACTTTTGAAATAACAGGTAGGTAAATTAAGGCCTCTGACCTAACATTTCAATCAGAAGCATGCAAAGGAGGCAACATCCCCTTCAGAGGAACTGTGTTGGCTGTATGTGCATAATTAATGTGGTTATGTAGCTGTGAGATAGTTTGATGGATTTGTACATTCTCGGGAAATTTCAGATCAGTTTGAAAGTGGCAGGTCTAAACTCAAGCTAGTGAAACTCGTGAGCCAGCTAGACCAGTTCCCTGCTCTTGCTACTGAACCATTTCAACAAGTGACTGATTTTCCTCTCGACTTTGAACACTGGGAATTGTTTAATTCCATTCATCACAGCCACTACTTCCAGTCCCTTTTGCAGATTTAAAACACTCAAGTAAGAATTTTAACTTTTAATATTTAGCTGAACCATCTGGGTCCATGTTATCTCCTGTCAGAATTCATAAATTTAGACTTGAGGAAGAAGAGGGAGCGTTACATGTAGTAATTAGGCAGCTAACAGTCCAGATTCCTGGAGGCCACTGTCATTCTGCCATTTACTTGCCACTGACTTTAATTGTTTCATCTTTGTTCACCTATTTAACTGGTTTAGTCATGAAATTGGGAGAAAGTAAGTACTTTAGGAGAAAGTAGGTCTATGATGTAAGTTGTATCATTTTTTCCCAAGTACCTTTAAAGCCCTTGATGTAGAACAATGATAGGATGAAAGTTCCTTTATTGACAAAATTTTATTCTTCATCTGCAAACACGCACTTGGTGCCCTGTTAGACACAGAGGAACTGCTTGCATGCATGGAGTTGTGCAGTTCCTTATAGGATAAGGTACTGAATTGTGTGCTGGTTTTCGGTGACAGCATTCATCATTATAGAAAATGAGGGAAGAATATGTATTCTTTCGTTGTTGGTCATAATGTGGTTTGGCCTTGAGTTTTTCTTGCTTTTATTGAGTGAGAGCCTTTCAGTTTAAGAAATTTCCTTCTGTTTGCTGTGAAACCTGCGTGGCAAATGACCAGAACTATGAAGTTGTGTCAGTTTATGCTTCTGTAGCCATGTACAAATTCAGTCTCTTTGCTAGTCTGGTCATTACTGGGCACTAGTCTGTTGAGGGTTCCTGGAGAAAAATGGGTTAAAACCTCAATAAATGTAGCAAATGTATCTCAACTGCAGGTGGGCTTTTTAGGTTCCTTTTCAAATGAAGTCATTCACATATAAAATATATTCAGATAAAATTTCTAATGTAGTAGATGATTTGTGGACAGGGTGGTTGAATTTCACTTTAGTTTTTAGGTCACTACCTCAAACCTGAAATTAATTCAAAACTGAGTAATTTTTCAGTTAGACTGAAGGAGAAAGAGAGATTATCAAAATGCATTCACTTTTCTTTCAACTTTTGGCCTCTGATTTGGTTGAATTCGACACAGAACTTGTAATACTACATACACTCTAATCAGCATTCAGTATCTCTGCCAGGGAATAAAGAACAATCTTTACTGCTGCCACAAGAGAGTATGAAAGCACAGAGATAAGACAAGATTTTGAACTGTAAATTTCTGCATCTAGCATCATCTTTTCTCAAAGCGTCTTTGTTAAACAATAAGCAGTAAAAGCTGAGGTCATTTATACTTTTTCGATGATGAAAAAAATTCATTTAAATTTGTGGGAATGAGATGTTAATAAGATACCCAGGCAAGTTTTCTTATTTTACTGTCCTCTCAAGGAAAGGATTCTGAGTAATCCTGAGTGAAATATACCCTGTGTGTTCAATGATGTAAATACCTTTTAATGATGTGGAATATAACTCATCTGTCCTACTGTTGAATTCTTTTGTTTTAAAAGCAGTATGTAACAGATATGTACATCACTTATGTTCTAAGAACAGCATTTCAAAAACATTTTGACATATTGAGAGATTTATTAAGTACCATTTACCTGTCCTTGAAGTACTTATTTTTTTCTCCTGCACTCTAATGAGTGATGGAAAAGGCAGGTGTTTACAGTAGTTTCGTGATAAGTTTATTCAACAATTTTTGCTGATTAGACCTAGAATTCTTACTGGACAGATACATCCAAAAAACTGAGTGTTAATGTCACTTAAGTCACCCTCTTTAAAGCCACACACAATCACAATTCCTCATATTTCAAAATTTCAGGACCATCACAAGTTTAGATTGAAGCCAAATGGATTCCAACAGCACTACAGTAGTACCTTCTATTGCAGACTCTTCAAGAAAATCTGGTTGAGATATGGATTGTCCTGTCCATGATATGAAAATCTGCTCCTTAAAGCTTCTTGATGAAAGGTCTTTGTTGTTTTTCTGAGGAACATCCCATGAACTAGTGTGATGGTAAATGGTTTATTCTGATGCAGGCTGGAAATGAAGCGCAGTATTCCTCAGAACACTTTTTCTGTTCCCTGAAGCAAGTCTGTGTCTCAGGGGTGTAATTGACCCTTAATTTCAACTGTCTCACTTTAGCAATTCCCTGATTAAATCAAGGTTTAAAAAGTATGTTTAGCAATTACTTACCGGGCTTCATTTTTTTTTGTTTGTTTGGCTTGGTTTGGGGTTTTTTTATTAGAAACTGTTCAATACAAATTCAATTGCAGGCAAATTATGTTTGTTTATATCCATGTTCTATACAAGATATGCATATTATGATGATTATAGTGCACATTAGGTGCTCCTGTCAAACACTGTAAAATTCAATGTTCTGTCATAAAATTTAATTCTAGCATAGCATTATGCAAATGTTGGTATGTTTGGTCTTGTATTATTTTGTGTCAAGAGATTGGTGAGCTGGAGGCAGTAACATTGAATGACTTTCTGCCATCTTCATGCTTTCATTATGTGGAGCAACAGAGTGTAAAACCATGCCAAAGGAGGCAGAATGGAAAACCAGAATAGGGTGATGAGGTTTTTCGTTTCCTTTCCCCCTTAAAAAGTGAGAATTTACTAATTCTTCTGTAACTGGATGGATCATCTACTGAAAAAGTCTGAATGTAAAGACAGACATCTATCCACAAATGAGGCCATACTTGTATAGCCTAATGTTTTTTGTTTTATCTGTGGTTATTAATCTCATCTTTCAGATGGATATTTTGCCATATTATGAACTTATTTCAGAGTATGTTTCAGCAGAGAGCTCTTTCCATTGAAAAAGATTATTTGTAGTGTTGGCAGTAAATTAATAAGTATATTTCCTGTGAAAAAAATGCTGAGGGAATAGGATTAGAGTGTTTTAAGTTAAAGAATCATGTCTCTTCAATCCACCAAAGTGAATTAATATGGCAGACTTAAGTTTGCCTTCTAGCAGTTATTCTCCGCTTAGTGTAATAATTTGTCAAGTCCTATATTATGGAAAAGAATTAAAATCTTGCTTATAAATGAAATGGTACATTTTGGTTTAGAGTTTTGTGGCTTACTCTGACACCTTATAGAGTTGTCCTATTTTCTGTGTAACCTGGGAATTCAGAAGAGTGAAGTATGGAAGAAAGGTGTTCTTGGACTGTTCAAGGGCTTATTGGTCCTTAAATAACAGAATAATCTTCCTTCATATGTGTTTTTTTAGATTGATAATACTTTCATTTTGCTTGTTTTAATTATTTTAAATATGTATATATATTTATATGCAAAACATATGCTATCTAAAACTTTCTTGAACTATTGCTGTTACTGCACAAATCTTACTGCTGAGTATGCACTTGAAGGTCTTTAGAATAAAAAAAAAAAAAAGCACTAAAATTTTGTCATAATTTTAACCTTGTTTCAGCTTATAGCTTAAAGATAATCTTCTAAATATTAGTTAACCAGCCTTTTGAAGTTATTGTATCATGTAGGAGCAAAGGGATTTATATAGCTTTTTGTTCAGTTTCTTAAGTGAAGACATAATAAGACAGCAGGACATTGATTTACAGAAAGCACAATACGAACAACTGTTGTAGTAACGTAATCTATCCATTAAATGAAATGACTAGGTCTGAGAGGGTGCTGCAATGCCTAGTCTTCCCAACTCCATGGAATCGGATTTGGTTCTGTTCATGCAGAGGCTAAACTGACTTCTGTTTCTTTGTTTTCAAGACAGGCATTTTTCCATCACTTTGTCAGATTAAAATGATGATGTATCAGCCTTTCTGAATGAAGGGATGGTTTTGTCCACTTAATGCTGAGGATTGTGACATGTGAGAAATGTGTTGACTTTGTTTTGACAGCCTCGAGGCCAGTAGACCATAGGCTGTGTACAGGACCTCTTCCCAGCACTTCTCAGTTGTGCCATATCCCCTGTCCTATAGAGTGTGAGACCTCCGTGTGGTCAGCTTGGGGACCATGCACCTATGAAAGCTGTGATGACCCTCAGGCCAAAAAGGGTATGTAAAAATTCAGTGAAGCCTTTTAATGGTGATTATTTCATGTTCCGAAGTCCCTAGGCATCTGGCCATATAAGCATACTAAATTCTGTGCCAAGAAGGGTGTATCCAGTGCCTTTGATCATCAAAAAAAGGTCATTCAATTAGGACTACATTTAGTGTTACTGCTCCACCAAACCTGGCAAAAATGGAGGCTTGTTACTAGGTTCTCAAGGTCAATTTGGATTATTACAAGTCAATTCCAGTTTTAAACCTTTCAAGCTGAAGAGGATACAATTTCTATATGTGTTAAAATCACAATTCTGGCACTGTTTGAAAAGCAGTACAGAAGCAGCCTTTAAGGTACACTGTCCAATTCACTCAAAGATTAGTGTTCAATAATAGCTTAAGAATTCATCAGTAGACTGTAAAGCATGACCTGGCAAAAAGTTGGGACCATTTGCTGTTGATAAGTGACCCTGTTTTAGTGATGACATGTGCTGGTTTTAATTTTCACATGTTTTACAGTTTACTCCGATGCAGAACAGATTGTAGTAACCTGACATCAAAATAGGAAATCAAGAATACAGTGGCAAGGACTTAATGTAGGAAGTCTGTACGTTTCTGGCTGTAAATGAGAAAAAACAGCCTAGTTGTTGCTGTGATGTGATTATCTGACAAAAGCTGAGCGTACAGACTTGGTTCCTTGATTAAGAATTCTCATAAGAAAGGGCGGCCACATATGTCCACTTGAAGAAGCAACTGTAATTATCACTTTAGCTTCTCGTTCCTTGTATACTGCTAGATACACCAGTCTAGGCAGCAACAATGCAAGTTTTACAATACTGTTTCACAGTAGTGGGACCCAACCTTGTACAATTCAAGAAGGAAAAAGCAGTTCAGTGTGTAAGCCTATATTTGGTTAAATCTTCTCTGAGTACAGCTGTCAAGTAGTCTATTATGTCTGTTGCTGTTACATCGCTAAAAGTTTTACTACATTTTCAGGGGCAGTGTTTAGGTTTATGAGACAGATTTGGACACCTGTCTAATGGAAACATATTAAGATGTACTTCATGCAAGTCTTCATTCCTGAACTCATGAGCAGGGATCTTCTACCCACTGCCAGTGTTTTCTTCTTATTTGGGATTTTTGTATTTTATTTTGTAATTACATTGACCATTCTTCTGGGAGAATGATGTAACAGTTGTACAGGCCCTCCCAGTTTTAGCAGGATGTCTTTCTTTGCCTTTCCTGGCAATTTAGTCTTTTTTTTCCTTTTTTTTTTTTTTTTTTTTTTTGGGGGGGGTGTTTATAAGCTGATTTCACTTGATAATCAATCCACATTGGAAGATACCTGAGAAGAAAACAAACGGCATACTTGAGAAATGGCAACCCAGCAATCTAGTCAAGATTTGTTGGATGAGGTGGGTCCTCAAGACCTCAAGAGTAATGCACAGGACAACAGTCTTGTCTACGTCCTGGAGTACATGAGACTTAGGATAGACAGAGATTTAAGGCACAGCTTACTGAATGAGCTCAACAGTTTTCATTCCCTTGTTAAGTTTTACTTCTCTGATTCTCACTTTAGTGAGTTTTCCTGCCCAGTTACTTAAAATGCAGTGTTGTGCTGACTGTGATATCTTTTACACAGAAGAGAAACAGAACTGTTCACTCAGGTGTAGATAGATAAAAATCTCTTCACTTTGGATTTAGAATTGAATTATTCCACCCTTTGTGTTTTCATGGACATTGCAGGCTTTAAGCTAAGGAAACGGCATATCACCAATGAGCCTACCGGAGGAACAGGAAACTGCCCTCACCTACTGGAAGCCATCCCATGTGAAGAGCCCTCCTGCTACGACTGGAGAATCATGGGGCTGGAGGAGTGCATTCCTGACAATGAGAAGCCATGTGGCCCTGGTACGCAGGTTCCTGTTGTCATCTGCGTCAACAGTGATGGTAAGATGCTTTTTCCAATAGTCCACACCAACTAGAGTGAAGATGCTAAAATGCGGTTCAAAGGGATAGCAATTTTTGTTGTTCTCAGTCCTTGAGATCAAAATGTCTGGAATACAGAGAAATGTCCTTTTGTACTGGTTAGGAATGATAGGCCCCCTAGTTTTTCTAGGATCAAGCTTCTTCACCTACACACCATGAGATTTCAAAGGTTCCTGAAGAGACTTTGAAAAAAAGTAAATAGAAAACAGCTATTGTTTTTCAGTAGGTCAGACTCATGCCTGTGATGACTTGACTGAGTTCCCTGATGTAATCCCACTAACAAAGCTGATCCTCTTTATTCCAGAGCCAAAAAAACTGTGAGTAAAGTCAGACACATTGCAGTAAGTATAGCTGGAAGAAAAATAATAATGTTTATTTAAAAGCATGGTTTGCTGTGTGTTATAGAGTTGGTTTGACAGTCTAAGCTGACTTGCTTCTTCAAAAAGTCAAAAAAACCCCCACCATTTTTCATTTATCTTCTGTGAGAGAAAGCAGATTTTGCATGACATAATCATAAAAGCCAATTTTGAAAGCTGCTTGCAAAATAATCTATGGAAGATTTATCAATTACTGTCGCAAGAATATTCTTTATTCATTAGTGGTATTATAGTCTAGAACAGCATATAAATGAAAATAATTGTACTGACTACAGTGTAGTTATGGTGAGAGATTTCTAACTCTATAGATGATTAAGTAAAAGAACACCTCTAATGAGTGTTTAACAACTGCGCAATATATATTGTCATAAAACTGCTCAGAAGTAGTAAGAATTTCTTACAGATATATTTAAATCTTGACCTTTAATGCTCAAAAATTTGGGTCATAATTGAGTTTTGGGGCTTAAATTGAAAACTTTAGAGTGTAAGCTGTATTTTTCTGTGTGAACAAAAGAGAACTGGTAACCATCTTTAAAGCTCAGAAAGATATCAGCCTAGAATTACAATATTAAATCTACTGCATTTGATGTCCCTATCTCAAAAATTTCTCGTTAGCATGTAATAATTTCTTGGCAACAGTTCTGAAACTACTTGCATTTTATTTATATAGATTTTTGGATGGAAAATGTCCTTTTCCTCATAAATGAGAGTTTCCTAAATAATTCTGAAATGTTCTTTTTTTTTCTTAATGAACATGAATCTGTAAAACTGATTTTTTTTTTCTTTGGCTAGTGTGGCTTACCTTTGGTTTTGAGGAGTGGTATTTGCTCACATGACTAACTGAAATGTAATATAGGCATTTATATTGACTGTAATTTCTGGTAATCATGATATATTTAGGACATGCGATTGAGCTACTAAGTTTTGCGATATCTTTTATGGTATTTGCTTCTGCTCTGTTTCAAACTGGATCTGCTCTCTGCACTGCACTTCTGAGGGGCTTTAGTTTTGACCAAATTTTAGTTGGAAGACTTGCAATTAACTTTTTTACTCCCAGTATTAATATTTGTCTTTTTGTTTTCCTGAGTTCCATGGCGTTATATATCACTGTAATTAAATCCTAGAATCATAGAATAGTTAGGGTTGGAAAGGACCTGAAGATCATCTAGTTTCAACCCACCTGCCATGGGCAGGGACACCTCACACTAAACCACGTCACCCAAGGCGCTGTCCAAACTGGCCTTGAACACTGCCAGGGATGGAGCATTTGCAACTTTCCTAGGCAGCCCATTCCAGTGCCTCACCACCCTTGCAGTAAGGAATTTCTTCCTCATATCCAATCTAAACTTCCCTGTTTAAGTTTGAACCCATTACTCCTTGTCCTCTGTCTACAGTCCTTAATGAAGAGTCCCTCTCCAGCATCCCTATAGGTCCTCTTCAGATATTGGAAGGCTGCTTTGAGGTCTCCACGCAGCCTTCTCTTCTCCAGGCTCAACAACCCAAACTTTCTCATCCTATCTTCATACAGGAGGTGCTCCAGTACCCTGACTATCCTCGTGGCCCTCCTCTGGACTTGTTCCAACAGTTGCATGTCCTTTTTATGTTGAGGACACCAGAACTGCACAC